>CAXKVB010000035.1:0-21363 GCA_964057195.1 Orthosia cruda | reverse complement strand
TCGGGAATACATGTTAAAATCATCATACAATGAAATATTTAACATACAATCACTCCTTAATTATTGTTCTCATCATTTGTATTTATTATTATCATTTTGGAGTTATTTAACTACTTTACTTTATAAAAACTTGGTAAATCTTAGGTTTTACCGTAATTTCAGGATTTAACAGTAACATATACACAGATTTCAACATTTTAATTTAAGCCCTATTCGACGGTGGGCTGCTAATGGGAAGTTTTAGATGGAACGTTATGGATGGATACCCATGACCTAGGGCTCTTGCAGCTTGTTGCTTATATCTAGTTCCTGTGAGCACTAGACACTGATAATAAAGCAGTGAAAGTTTAGAAAAGTAAAGAAAGTAAAAAAATAAATAAAACATTAATGAAGTAAAACTGTTTAATTATGTTGTAAACTTTGCCTAATACCTATGTTAAGTAGGTCTAATAACATGCACCTGTACACTACTAAAATTTTGTTCACTACAGTTTTGTTCACCTTCTACGAATTTCGAATCATGCGGTATCCGTTTGTACGGTGAGCCAATATCTAGGAATCGATGTAGGAAACAACTTCAAAACGTCCCGTTTTTACCCTTTGGCAGTGGAACCCTAAAAAATACCGAGAACAAAACTTATCATCATTTATATAAGAAACGGTATGGTTTATTCAGGAGCACAGTATTCCCACTGTTTAACAACATATTTACCATCAATTTCAGAAAAAAGTATAATATTGGGTAATATAATAAGTTAGCTACTCGATAGTAGATTTCCTACAATTACATCACACTTTGCGACTGCCTAGTAATTCATCAGTACAAGGTACAAGAATGGTATTGGGCGGGGCACATCTATTGTGGATGGTCAATAGAGCAAAATTGGTTCTGGAGTGGCGACCGTGTACCGGTTGACGCAGCGTTAGTAGGAACGATTCTCTGGACCTGGTGAAGGCCACGGTAATTTACAGGATGCAAGACGTACCTCTTGCCTCCTGTAGATGATAGTACATGATCGATAATTGTGGCGAGGCTTGGGGAGGTCTATGCCATGCAGTGAATATCTTCGGCTGTCACGATGATGATGATAACCGGTACTTTTTGAATTGACAGAATTTACTGGAAGTTAAGAAGAAATTAGCACCAAATTCCAATAAATATATTTACCGAATATGTGATTAGCAATGAAAATTTTTCATTTAAATATTCTTTCATCATATACAATATTGGATACCATGCAAAAGGCGGTTTGTAGTCTTGTGGAATGAATAAAAAGTGAACAAGAATTTGGATTTACGAGCGTGGGAACTGTAAAAACCGATGGCAATTCTTCGTGACTTTCAATAGGTAAATATATAGCCTCTACATGCTCTTTTACAGGTTCCTTTTCCAAGATTATCTATATATGTCCTCAAAATTTTTGCCTGGGTTTCACAAAAACAAATAGGATTCAACTGTGTTGAGAAATGTATCTAAGTTTTTTAACTTTATAGAATTAAATAGAAAACCATTACAGTCAGTTCCTATTTCAACTTTGGATCCTCCAAAACCTAATTTCTTAAAAAAACAGTGCTATAGACCGAACAAGCCTCGATCACCAAGTCGTTTGTGCCAGCAAATTGGAGACACGTGTCTTGAAAATCTTAACGAACTTTATGTTCTTGAGAAGCATTTGGCGGGTAGAAGTTTCGCCCAAGCGCGATTTTAGTTTTACGATGAGTTTACTTTTTAGTCTCGTCGATGACTAACTTAGTATTTACCGATATGTTGTGAGATATTCGAAAATTTTAAGGGAACTAATTTTTTGAGCTGTACAACAAAAATACATACCAGAAATACATCATCTGTGAAAATTTCAACTGTCTAGCTATCACGGTTCATGAGATACAGCCTTGTGACTGATAGACAGTCGGACAGTGGAGTTTTAGTAATAGGGTCCCGTTTTTATCCTTTGGGTACGGGACCCTAAAAATACGAAGCTTGTAAAAAATAGTTTAATACTAATCATTTATGTTAATACTAACACTGTTCCGTGAATATTTTCATTTGACCGTGCATTACCGCAAAGTGTGTAGGTAAATATTAATAAATGCCGATTGCGAGATTTCTGTGTGAAATTCATTAAAACTAACCAAAATGTGGTAGAATCAACATCTCGTGCATTAAAATTTTAGATACTTTCGATAATATTTAAAATAAAACTCCATTTTGTTTTATTTTGCTGCGATTTTATTATATTCATCACCTGTGAATTTTAAGAACTCATTATTTTGTTGTGATGTGCCAATTTTTACCTCAATCTCAGCTGATGGACAGCGATTGATGCGTTTTACTATTGAACCAATGAACACAGAAGATGCGTTCACTCTAGCTTTGAGGGCAGACGGGTCGTAGGTGGTAGCGAAAACAGACTTTGTCAGAGAGTTCCACACGACTCTATTTTTAAAATCACTGATACTCTCTGGTTGTTCCACCATCTGATAATTTCACAGTCTATGTGGCATAAGATGGCTAATTACCGAAACAATTAAAAGGCCATTGTGTCTCGCGTGGATTCACGTTTTAGGCTCTCAAGTGGTTAAGATACATATCGCACATGCATAAAAACCCAGACACGATAAAGAACAACAAAAGTTGTGTGCCATCTCAAAGCACACTTATATTCATTTGGAACCCTATCTGTCACGTAAAAGCTTGGCATTTGTGTAAAAGTGGGTAGTCAGTTATTCAAGTATTATTTTATTAGTTGTGGATTTACGGTCTCATACGATAAGATTAACTTTTTAATAACCCAACATTTCCTAATATAAAACATAGTGCTTCAAACTGCCAAAAAATAAAGGTCAGAAAGGACGTATAAAGCATGTTCCGTTCCTACATATTCAGCTTTTAATCGTCCCTCCGTAACTGTTGACTGTACTTGCTAGTTGCTATTAAACAAGCCAGCGTCCGATGCGCTAGAACGGTAGTTAAAATGGCTAGTGGTGTCATTGTATAGTCAAGAACAGAAGAATCACTTTCACCACCACCATGCAGTCAAACATGGCTCGCCAATTTTTCAAAATATTTTCGTCCATTACTAATGCCAGAACGGACCTTATGGCCAAAAGGTTCTAGAGTGGTGATTGCGAACAAGAAGATGCAGCGTTCGAAGACTTGCTGCCAAGGTGGACCGATGATCAGGTGAATCAAAATAAAAAGACTAGAGCAGGGCGAAGGCTTCCGTCCTCTCTTTCCACTCCTCTCTATTTAAAACTAATAAGGACTAGTTCTTATTGCAGAAAACCAGCTTATCCTGCCATCTCCGTCTGGGCCTCGAGATTTCGCTTGCCTTTGAAAGGGAACCATTGGATCTATGTTATACTACTGATGCATTTTACTCTGTGCTAAAACCGAGAAGCATTGTTTTATCGAGGCTGTATGGTTGCTTTTTATTACCACTGTCTACTATTTGGTGGGTTAAACATAAACTCTTTGTATTGTCCTAGTTATAACTTATCGTAGTCACTCTAAAACGCAATAACTGTGCGTATAGTTTAGAAGCTTTGTATCACGTAAGTTAGTGGTCCAGTTTGTAGTTTCTGGGATACAGATTGTAAAAGTAGACGTTGTTATTTTTCGTTACGGGTTTTGTGGGTTTTGGTTTGGGTTGTTTTGTCCTACTGTTACTTGTTATTCTGTGTTATTTAGAAAACATAGCTTTTTGTTGTTGTTTTTAAATCTTTTACCGTGCTTAAAATAGTGATTATAATATTCGTGCCTGATGGGCGTGGGTGATGTGTTTTTCGAAAACTTGGTTTGGGAGGTCTGTGTGCTCGAGTTTTCTTAAACCAATGTGGAAGTAGAGGGGAGTGAATATTGCGGACAAAAGAATATAGACCTAAGACAGGATGACTAGTAATTCTAAAATAATGTGTTGAAACACAAATTTTTACGAAGCCCTACTTCCAGGTTTAATTTTTTCCAGTATGATCGGTGAAAAAAAAACACCAGATGCCCTGGGCAAGTGACAGAATGAGTAATAGAATATCATCGAAAGCGTGGCGATAACGATTGCCAAAAAGGCAAAATTGTGTGAGATTGGCAAGCGATATCGAAAAAGCACGCCTTCGCTGACATCGAATGCCACTTGTCTAGAGCCTCTGATATCATTGTATTCCCGAAGGGTAAGACACTCCCATCTTATCCTTCGGGAATACATGTTAAAATCATCATACAATGAAATATTTAACATACAATCACTCCTTAATTATTGTTCTCATCATTTGTATTTATTATTATCATTTTGGAGTTATTTAACTACTTTACTTTATAAAAACTTGGTAAATCTTAGGTTTTACCGTAATTTCAGGATTTAACAGTAACATATACACAGATTTCAACATTTTAATTTAAGCCCTATTCGACGGTGGGCTGCTACTGGGAAGTTTTAGATGGAACGTTATGGATGGATACCCATGACCTAGGGCTCTTGCAGCTTGTTGCTTATATCTAGTTCCTGTGAGCACTAGACACTGATAATAAAGCAGTGAAAGTTTAGAAAAGTAAAGAAAGTAAAAAAATAAATAAAACATTAATGAAGTAAAACTGTTTAATTATGTTGTAAACTTTGCCTAATACCTATGTTAAGTAGGTCTAATAACATGCACCTGTACACTACTAAAATTTTGTTCACTACAGTTTTGTTCACCTTCTACGAATTTCGAATCATGCGGTATCCGTTTGTACGGTGAGCCAATATCTAGGAATCGATGTAGGAAACAACTTCAAAACGTCCCGTTTTTACCCTTTGGCAGTGGAACCCTAAAAAAATACCGAGAACAAAACTTATCATCATTTATATAAGAAACGGTATGGTTTATTCAGGAGCACAGTATTCCCACTGTTTAACAACATATTTACCATCAATTTCAGAAAAAAGTATAATATTGGGTAATATAATAAGTTAGCTACTCGATAGTAGATTTCCTACAATTACATCACACTTTGCGACTGCCTAGTAATTCATCAGTACAAGGTACAAGAATGGTATTGGGCGGGGCACATCTATTGTGGATGGTCAATAGAGCAAAATTGGTTCTGGAGTGGCGACCGTGTACCGGTTGACGCAGCGTTAGTAGGAACGATTCTCTGGACCTGGTGAAGGCCACGGTAATTTACAGGATGCAAGACGTACCTCTTGCCTCCTGTAGATGATAGTACATGATCGATAATTGTGGCGAGGCTTGGGGAGGTCTATGCCATGCAGTGAATATCTTCGGCTGTCACGATGATGATGATAACCGGTACTTTTTGAATTGACAGAATTTACTGGAAGTTAAGAAGAAATTAGCACCAAATTCCAATAAATATATTTACCGAATATGTGATTAGCAATGAAAATTTTTCATTTAAATATTCTTTCATCATATACAATATTGGATACCATGCAAAAGGCGGTTTGTAGTCTTGTGGAATGAATAAAAAGTGAACAAGAATTTGGATTTACGAGCGTGGGAACTGTAAAACCGATGGCAATTCTTCGTGACTTTCAATAGGTAAATATATAGCCTCTACATGCTCTTTTACAGGTTCCTTTTCCAAGATTATCTATATATGTCCTCAAAATTTTTGCCTGGGTTTCACAAAAACAAATAGGATTCAACTGTGTTGAGAAATGTATCTAAGTTTTTTAACTTTATAGAATTAAATAGAAAACCATTACAGTCTCAGTTCCTATTTCAATTTTGGATCCTCCAAAACCTAATTTCTTAAGAAAACAGTGCTATAGACCGAACAAGCCTCGATCACCAAGTCGTTTGTGCCAGCAAATTGGAGACACGTGTCTTGAAAATCTTAACGAACTTTATGTTCTTGAGAAGCATTTGGCGGGTAGAAGTTTCGTCCAAGCGCGATTTTAGTTTTACGATGAGTTTACTTTTTAGTCTCGTCGATGACTAACTTAGTATTTACCGATATGTTGTGAGATATTCGAAAGTGTATTAAAACATTAAGGGAACTAATTTTTTGAGCTGTACAACAAAAATACATACCAGAAATACATCATCTGTGAAAATTTCAACTGTCTAGCTATCACGGTTCATGAGATACAGCCTTGTGACTGATAGACAGTCGGACAGTGGAGTTTTAGTAATAGGGTCCCGTTTTTATCCTTTGGGTACGGGACCCTAAAAATACGAAGCTTGTAAAAAATAGTTTAATACTAATCATTTATGTTAATACTAACACTGTTCCGTGAATATTTTCATTTGACCGTGCATTACCGCAAAGTGTGTAGGTAAATATTAATAAATGCCGATTGCGAGATTTCTGTGTGAAATTCATTAAAACTAACCAAAATGTGGTAGAATCAACATCTCGTGCATTAAAATTTTAGATACTTTCGATAATATTTAAAATAAAACTCCATTTTGTTTTATTTTGCTGCGATTTTATTATATTCATCACCTGTGAATTTTAAGAACTCATTATTTTGTTGTGATGTGCCTTTTTTTACCTCAATCTCAGCTGATGGACAGCGATTGATGCGTTTTACTATTGAACCAATGAACACAGAAGATGCGTTCACTCTAGCTTTGAGGGCAGACGGGTCGTAGGTGGTAGCGAAAACAGACTTTGTCAGAGAGTTCCACACGACTCTATTTTTAAAATCACTGATACTCTCTGGTTGTTCCACCATCTGATAATTTCACAGTCTATGTGGCATAAGATGGCTAATTACCGAAACAATTAAAAGGCCATTGTGTCTCGCGTGGATTCACGTTTTAGGCTCTCAAGTGGTTAAGATACATATCGCACATGCATAAAAACCCAGACACGATAAAGAACAACAAAAGTTGTGTGCCATCTCAAAGCACACTTATATTCATTTGGAACCCTATCTGTCACGTAAAAGCTTGGCATTTGTGTAAAAGTGGGTAGTCAGTTATTCAAGTATTATTTTATTAGTTGTGGATTTACGGTCTCATACGATAAGATTAACTTTTTAATAACCCAAAATTTCCTAATATAAAACATAGTGCTTCAAACTGCCAAAAAATAAAGGTCAGAAAGGACGTATAAAGCATGTTCCGTTCCTACATATTCAGCTTTTAATCGTCCCTCCGTAACTGTTGACTGTACTTGCTAGTTGCTATTAAACAAGCCAGCGTCCGATGCGCTAGAACGGTAGTTAAAATGGCTAGTGGTGTCATTGTATAGTCAAGAACAGAAGAATCACTTTCACCACCACCATGCAGTCAAACATGGCTCGCCAATTTTTCAAAATATTTTCGTCCATTACTAATGCCAGAACGGACCTTATGGCCAAAAGGTTCTAGAGTGGTGATTGCGTACAAGAAGATGCAGCGTTCGAAGACTTGCTGCCAAGGTGGACCGATGATCAGGTGAATCAAAATAAAAAGACTAGAGCAGGGCGAAGGCTTCCGTCCTCTCTTTCCACTCCTCTCTATTTAAAACTAATAAGGACTAGTTCTTATTGCAGAAAACCAGCTTATCCTGCCATCTCCGTCTGGGCCTCGAGATTTCGCTTGCCTTTGAAAGGGAACCATTGGATCTATGTTATACTACTGATGCATTTTACTCTGTGCTAAAACCGAGAAGCATTGTTTTATCGAGGCTGTATGGTTGCTTTTTATTACCACTGTCTACTATTTGGTGGGTTAAACATAAACTCTTTGTATTGTCCTAGTTATAACTTATCGTAGTCACTCTAAAACGCAATAACTGTGCGTATAGTTTAGAAGCTTTGTATCACGTAAGTTAGTGGTCCAGTTTGTAGTTTCTGGGATACAGATTGTAAAAGTAGACGTTGTTATTTTTCGTTACGGGTTTTGTGGGTTTTGGTTTGGGTTGTTTTGTCCTACTGTTACTTGTTATTCTGTGTTATTTAGAAAACATAGCTTTTTGTTGTTGTTTTTAAATCTTTTACCGTGCTTAAAATAGTGATTATAATATTCGTGCCTGATGGGCGTGGGTGATGTGTTTTTCGAAAACTTGGTTTGGGAGGTCTGTGTGCTCGAGTTTTCTTAAACCAATGTGGAAGTAGAGGGGAGTGAATATTGCGGACAAAAGAATATAGACCTAAGACAGGATGAGTAGTAATTCTAAAATAATGTGTTGAAACACAAATTTTTACGAAGCCCTACTTCCAGGTTTAATTTTTTCCAGTATGATCGGTGAAAAAAAAACACCAGATGCCCTGGGCAAGTGACAGAATGAGTAATAGAATATCATCGAAAGCGTGGCGATAACGATTGCCAAAAAGGCAAAATTGTGTGAGATTGGCAAGCGATATCGAAAAAGCACGCCTTCGCTGACATCGAATGCCACTTGTCTAGAGCCTCTGATATCATTGTATTCCCGAAGGGTAAGACACTCCCATCTTATCCTTCGGGAATACATGTTAAAATCATCATACAATGAAATATTTAACATACAATCACTCCTTAATTATTGTTCTCATCATTTGTATTTATTATTATCATTTTGGAGTTATTTAACTACTTTACTTTATAAAAACTTGGTAAATCTTAGGTTTTACCGTAATTTCAGGATTTAACAGTAACATATACACAGATTTCAACATTTTAATTTAAGCCCTATTCGACGGTGGGCTGCTAATGGGAAGTTTTAGATGGAACGTTATGGATGGATACCCATGACCTAGGGCTCTTGCAGCTTGTTGCTTATATCTAGTTCCTGTGAGCACTAGACACTGATAATAAAGCAGTGAAAGTTTAGAAAAGTAAAGAAAGTAAAAAAATAAATAAAACATTAATGAAGTAAAACTGTTTAATTATGTTGTAAACTTTGCCTAATACCTATGTTAAGTAGGTCTAATAACATGCACCTGTACACTACTAAAATTTTGTTCACTACAGTTTTGTTCACCTTCTACGAATTTCGAATCATGCGGTATCCGTTTGTACGGTGAGCCAATATCTAGGAATCGATGTAGGAAACAACTTCAAAACGTCCCGTTTTTACCCTTTGGCAGTGGAACCCTAAAAAAATACCGAGAACAAAACTTATCATCATTTATATAAGAAACGGTATGGTTTATTCAGGAGCACAGTATTCCCACTGTTTAACAACATATTTACCATCAATTTCAGAAAAAAGTATAATATTGGGTAATATAATAAGTTAGCTACTCGATAGTAGATTTCCTACAATTACATCACACTTTGCGACTGCCTAGTAATTCATCAGTACAAGGTACAAGAATGGTATTGGGCGGGGCACATCTATTGTGGATGGTCAATAGAGCAAAATTGGTTCTGGAGTGGCGACCGTGTACCGGTTGACGCAGCGTTAGTAGGAACGATTCTCTGGACCTGGTGAAGGCCACGGTAATTTACAGGATGCAAGACGTACCTCTTGCCTCCTGTAGATGATAGTACATGATCGATAATTGTGGCGAGGCTTGGGGAGGTCTATGCCATGCAGTGAATATCTTCGGCTGTCACGATGATGATGATAACCGGTACTTTTTGAATTGACAGAATTTACTGGAAGTTAAGAAGAAATTAGCACCAAATTCCAATAAATATATTTACCGAATATGTGATTAGCAATGAAAATTTTTCATTTAAATATTCTTTCATCATATACAATATTGGATACCATGCAAAAGGCGGTTTGTAGTCTTGTGGAATGAATAAAAAGTGAACAAGAATTTGGATTTACGAGCGTGGGAACTGTAAAACCGATGGCAATTCTTCGTGACTTTCAATAGGTAAATATATAGCCTCTACATGCTCTTTTACAGGTTCCTTTTCCAAGATTATCTATATATGTCCTCAAAATTTTTGCCTGGGTTTCACAAAAACAAATAGGATTCAACTGTGTTGAGAAATGTATCTAAGTTTTTTAACTTTATAGAATTAAATAGAAAACCATTACAGTCTCAGTTCCTATTTCAATTTTGGATCCTCCAAAACCTAATTTCTTAAGAAAACAGTGCTATAGACCGAACAAGCCTCGATCACCAAGTCGTTTGTGCCAGCAAATTGGAGACACGTGTCTTGAAAATCTTAACGAACTTTATGTTCTTGAGAAGCATTTGGCGGGTAGAAGTTTCGTCCAAGCGCGATTTTAGTTTTACGATGAGTTTACTTTTTAGTCTCGTCGATGACTAACTTAGTATTTACCGATATGTTGTGAGATATTCGAAAGTGTATTAAAACATTAAGGGAACTAATTTTTTGAGCTGTACAACAAAAATACATACCAGAAATACATCATCTGTGAAAATTTCAACTGTCTAGCTATCACGGTTCATGAGATACAGCCTTGTGACTGATAGACAGTCGGACAGTGGAGTTTTAGTAATAGGGTCCCGTTTTTATCCTTTGGGTACGGGACCCTAAAAATACGAAGCTTGTAAAAAATAGTTTAATACTAATCATTTATGTTAATACTAACACTGTTCCGTGAATATTTTCATTTGACCGTGCATTACCGCAAAGTGTGTAGGTAAATATTAATAAATGCCGATTGCGAGATTTCTGTGTGAAATTCATTAAAACTAACCAAAATGTGGTAGAATCAACATCTCGTGCATTAAAATTTTAGATACTTTCGATAATATTTAAAATAAAACTCCATTTTGTTTTATTTTGCTGCGATTTTATTATATTCATCACCTGTGAATTTTAAGAACTCATTATTTTGTTGTGATGTGCCAATTTTTACCTCAATCTCAGCTGATGGACAGCGATTGATGCGTTTTACTATTGAACCAATGAACACAGAAGATGCGTTCACTCTAGCTTTGAGGGCAGACGGGTCGTAGGTGGTAGCGAAAACAGACTTTGTCAGAGAGTTCCACACGACTCTATTTTTAAAATCACTGATACTCTCTGGTTGTTCCACCATCTGATAATTTCACAGTCTATGTGGCATAAGATGGCTAATTACCGAAACAATTAAAAGGCCATTGTGTCTCGCGTGGATTCACGTTTTAGGCTCTCAAGTGGTTAAGATACATATCGCACATGCATAAAAACCCAGACACGATAAAGAACAACAAAAGTTGTGTGCCATCTCAAAGCACACTTATATTCATTTGGAACCCTATCTGTCACGTAAAAGCTTGGCATTTGTGTAAAAGTGGGTAGTCAGTTATTCAAGTATTATTTTATTAGTTGTGGATTTACGGTCTCATACGATAAGATTAACTTTTTAATAACCCAACATTTCCTAATATAAAACATAGTGCTTCAAACTGCCAAAAAATAAAGGTCAGAAAGGACGTATAAAGCATGTTCCGTTCCTACATATTCAGCTTTTAATCGTCCCTCCGTACTTGTTGACTGTACTTGCTAGTTGCTATTAAACAAGCCAGCGTCCGATGCGCTAGAACGGTAGTTAAAATGGCTAGTGGTGTCATTGTATAGTCAAGAACAGAAGAATCACTTTCACCACCACCATGCAGTCAAACATGGCTCGCCAATTTTTCAAAATATTTTCGTCCATTACTAATGCCAGAACGGACCTTATGGCCAAAAGGTTCTAGAGTGGTGATTGCGTACAAGAAGATGCAGCGTTCGAAGACTTGCTGCCAAGGTGGACCGATGATCAGGTGAATCAAAATAAAAAGACTAGAGCAGGGCGAAGGCTTCCGTCCTCTCTTTCCACTCCTCTCTATTTAAAACTAATAAGGACTAGTTCTTATTGCAGAAAACCAGCTTATCCTGCCATCTCCGTCTGGGCCTCGAGATTTCGCTTGCCTTTGAAAGGGAACCATTGGATCTATGTTATACTACTGATGCATTTTACTCTGTGCTAAAACCGAGAAGCATTGTTTTATCGAGGCTGTATGGTTGCTTTTTATTACCACTGTCTACTATTTGGTGGGTTAAACATAAACTCTTTGTATTGTCCTAGTTATAACTTATCGTAGTCACTCTAAAACGCAATAACTGTGCGTATAGTTTAGAAGCTTTGTATCACGTAAGTTAGTGGTCCAGTTTGTAGTTTCTGGGATACAGATTGTAAAAGTAGACGTTGTTATTTTTCGTTACGGGTTTTGTGGGTTTTGGTTTGGGTTGTTTTGTCCTACTGTTACTTGTTATTCTGTGTTATTTAGAAAACATAGCTTTTTGTTGTTGTTTTTAAATCTTTTACCGTGCTTAAAATAGTGATTATAATATTCGTGCCTGATGGGCGTGGGTGATGTGTTTTTCGAAAACTTGGTTTGGGAGGTCTGTGTGCTCGAGTTTTCTTAAACCAATGTGGAAGTAGAGGGGAGTGAATATTGCGGACAAAAGAATATAGACCTAAGACAGGATGACTAGTAATTCTAAAATAATGTGTTGAAACACAAATTTTTACGAAGCCCTACTTCCAGGTTTAATTTTTTCCAGTATGATCGGTGAAAAAAAAACACCAGATGCCCTGGGCAAGTGACAGAATGAGTAATAGAATATCATCGAAAGCGTGGCGATAACGATTGCCAAAAAGGCAAAATTGTGTGAGATTGGCAAGCGATATCGAAAAAGCACGCCTTCGCTGACATCGAATGCCACTTGTCTAGAGCCTCTGATATCATTGTATTCCCGAAGGGTAAGACACTCCCATCTTATCCTTCGGGAATACATGTTAAAATCATCATACAATGAAATATTTAACATACAATCACTCCTTAATTATTGTTCTCATCATTTGTATTTATTATTATCATTTTGGAGTTATTTAACTACTTTACTTTATAAAAACTTGGTAAATCTTAGGTTTTACCGTAATTTCAGGATTTAACAGTAACATATACACAGATTTCAACATTTTAATTTAAGCCCTATTCGACGGTGGGCTGCTACTGGGAAGTTTTAGATGGAACGTTATGGATGGATACCCATGACCTAGGGCTCTTGCAGCTTGTTGCTTATATCTAGTTCCTGTGAGCACTAGACACTGATAATAAAGCAGTGAAAGTTTAGAAAAGTAAAGAAAGTAAAAAAATAAATAAAACATTAATGAAGTAAAACTGTTTAATTATGTTGTAAACTTTGCCTAATACCTATGTTAAGTAGGTCTAATAACATGCACCTGTACACTACTAAAATTTTGTTCACTACAGTTTTGTTCACCTTCTACGAATTTCGAATCATGCGGTATCCGTTTGTACGGTGAGCCAATATCTAGGAATCGATGTAGGAAACAACTTCAAAACGTCCCGTTTTTACCCTTTGGCAGTGGAACCCTAAAAAAATACCGAGAACAAAACTTATCATCATTTATATAAGAAACGGTATGGTTTATTCAGGAGCACAGTATTCCCACTGTTTAACAACATATTTACCATCAATTTCAGAAAAAAGTATAATATTGGGTAATATAATAAGTTAGCTACTCGATAGTAGATTTCCTACAATTACATCACACTTTGCGACTGCCTAGTAATTCATCAGTACAAGGTACAAGAATGGTATTGGGCGGGGCACATCTATTGTGGATGGTCAATAGAGCAAAATTGGTTCTGGAGTGGCGACCGTGTACCGGTTGACGCAGCGTTAGTAGGAACGATTCTCTGGACCTGGTGAAGGCCACGGTAATTTACAGGATGCAAGACGTACCTCTTGCCTCCTGTAGATGATAGTACATGATCGATAATTGTGGCGAGGCTTGGGGAGGTCTATGCCATGCAGTGAATATCTTCGGCTGTCACGATGATGATGATAACCGGTACTTTTTGAATTGACAGAATTTACTGGAAGTTAAGAAGAAATTAGCACCAAATTCCAATAAATATATTTACCGAATATGTGATTAGCAATGAAAATTTTTCATTTAAATATTCTTTCATCATATACAATATTGGATACCATGCAAAAGGCGGTTTGTAGTCTTGTGGAATGAATAAAAAGTGAACAAGAATTTGGATTTACGAGCGTGGGAACTGTAAAACCGATGGCAATTCTTCGTGACTTTCAATAGGTAAATATATAGCCTCTACATGCTCTTTTACAGGTTCCTTTTCCAAGATTATCTATATATGTCCTCAAAATTTTTGCCTGGGTTTCACAAAAACAAATAGGATTCAACTGTGTTGAGAAATGTATCTAAGTTTTTTAACTTTATAGAATTAAATAGAAAACCATTACAGTCTCAGTTCCTATTTCAATTTTGGATCCTCCAAAACCTAATTTCTTAAGAAAACAGTGCTATAGACCGAACAAGCCTCGATCACCAAGTCGTTTGTGCCAGCAAATTGGAGACACGTGTCTTGAAAATCTTAACGAACTTTATGTTCTTGAGAAGCATTTGGCGGGTAGAAGTTTCGTCCAAGCGCGATTTTAGTTTTACGATGAGTTTACTTTTTAGTCTCGTCGATGACTAACTTAGTATTTACCGATATGTTGTGAGATATTCGAAAGTGTATTAAAACATTAAGGGAACTAATTTTTTGAGCTGTACAACAAAAATACATACCAGAAATACATCATCTGTGAAAATTTCAACTGTCTAGCTATCACGGTTCATGAGATACAGCCTTGTGACTGATAGACAGTCGGACAGTGGAGTTTTAGTAATAGGGTCCCGTTTTTATCCTTTGGGTACGGGACCCTAAAAATACGAAGCTTGTAAAAAATAGTTTAATACTAATCATTTATGTTAATACTAACACTGTTCCGTGAATATTTTCATTTGACCGTGCATTACCGCAAAGTGTGTAGGTAAATATTAATAAATGCCGATTGCGAGATTTCTGTGTGAAATTCATTAAAACTAACCAAAATGTGGTAGAATCAACATCTCGTGCATTAAAATTTTAGATACTTTCGATAATATTTAAAATAAAACTCCATTTTGTTTTATTTTGCTGCGATTTTATTATATTCATCACCTGTGAATTTTAAGAACTCATTATTTTGTTGTGATGTGCCTTTTTTTACCTCAATCTCAGCTGATGGACAGCGATTGATGCGTTTTACTATTGAACCAATGAACACAGAAGATGCGTTCACTCTAGCTTTGAGGGCAGACGGGTCGTAGGTGGTAGCGAAAACAGACTTTGTCAGAGAGTTCCACACGACTCTATTTTTAAAATCACTGATACTCTCTGGTTGTTCCACCATCTGATAATTTCACAGTCTATGTGGCATAAGATGGCTAATTACCGAAACAATTAAAAGGCCATTGTGTCTCGCGTGGATTCACGTTTTAGGCTCTCAAGTGGTTAAGATACATATCGCACATGCATAAAAACCCAGACACGATAAAGAACAACAAAAGTTGTGTGCCATCTCAAAGCACACTTATATTCATTTGGAACCCTATCTGTCACGTAAAAGCTTGGCATTTGTGTAAAAGTGGGTAGTCAGTTATTCAAGTATTATTTTATTAGTTGTGGATTTACGGTCTCATACGATAAGATTAACTTTTTAATAACCCAAAATTTCCTAATATAAAACATAGTGCTTCAAACTGCCAAAAATAAAGGTCAGAAAGGACGTATAAAGCATGTTCCGTTCCTACATATTCAGCTTTTAATCGTCCCTCCGTAACTGTTGACTGTACTTGCTAGTTGCTATTAAACAAGCCAGCGTCCGATGCGCTAGAACGGTAGTTAAAATGGCTAGTGGTGTCATTGTATAGTCAAGAACAGAAGAATCACTTTCACCACCACCATGCAGTCAAACATGGCTCGCCAATTTTTCAAAATATTTTCGTCCATTACTAATGCCAGAACGGACCTTATGGCCAAAAGGTTCTAGAGTGGTGATTGCGTACAAGAAGATGCAGCGTTCGAAGACTTGCTGCCAAGGTGGACCGATGATCAGGTGAATCAAAATAAAAAGACTAGAGCAGGGCGAAGGCTTCCGTCCTCTCTTTCCACTCCTCTCTATTTAAAACTAATAAGGACTAGTTCTTATTGCAGAAAACCAGCTTATCCTGCCATCTCCGTCTGGGCCTCGAGATTTCGCTTGCCTTTGAAAGGGAACCATTGGATCTATGTTATACTACTGATGCATTTTACTCTGTGCTAAAACCGAGAAGCATTGTTTTATCGAGGCTGTATGGTTGCTTTTTATTACCACTGTCTACTATTTGGTGGGTTAAACATAAACTCTTTGTATTGTCCTAGTTATAACTTATCGTAGTCACTCTAAAAACGCAATAACTGTGCGTATAGTTTAGAAGCTTTGTATCACGTAAGTTAGTGGTCCAGTTTGTAGTTTCTGGGATACAGATTGTAAAAGTAGACGTTGTTATTTTTCGTTACGGGTTTTGTGGGTTTGGTTTGGGTTGTTTTGTCCTACTGTTACTTGTTATTCTGTGTTATTTAGAAAACATAGCTTTTTGTTGTTGTTTTTAAATCTTTTACCGTGCTTAAAATAGTGATTATAATATTCGTGCCTGATGGGCGTGGGTGATGTGTTTTCGAAAACTTGGTTTGGGAGGTCTGTGTGCTCGAGTTTTCTTAAACCAATGTGGAAGTAGAGGGGAGTGAATATTGCGGACAAAAGAATATAGACCCTAAGACAGGATGAGTAGTAATTTAAAATAATGTGTTGAAACACAAATTTTTACGAAGCCCTACTTCCAGGTTTAATTTTTTCCAGTATGATCGGTGAAAAAAAAACACCAGATGCCCTGGGCAAGTGACAGAATGAGTAATAGAATATCATCGAAAGCGTGGCGATAACGATTGCCAAAAAGGCAAAATTGTGTGAGATTGGCAAGCGATATCGAAAAAGCACGCCTTCGCTGACATCGAATGCCACTTGTCTAGAGCCTCTGATATCATTGTATTCCCGAAGGGTAAGACACTCCCATCTTATCCTTCGGGAATACATGTTAAAATCATCATACAATGAAATATTTAACATACAATCACTCCTTAATTATTGTTCTCATCATTTGTATTTATTATTATCATTTTGGAGTTATTTAACTACTTTACTTTATAAAAACTTGGTAAATCTTAGGTTTTACCGTAATTTCAGGATTTAACAGTAACATATACACAGATTTCAACATTTTAATTTAAGCCCTATTCGACGGTGGGCTGCTAATGGGAAGTTTTAGATGGAACGTTATGGATGGATACCCATGACCTAGGGCTCTTGCAGCTTGTTGCTTATATCTAGTTCCTGTGAGCACTAGACACTGATAATAAAGCAGTGAAAGTTTAGAAAAGTAAAGAAAGTAAAAAAATAAATAAAACATTAATGAAGTAAAACTGTTTAATTATGTTGTAAACTTTGCCTAATACCTATGTTAAGTAGGTCTAATAACATGCACCTGTACACTACTAAAATTTTGTTCACTACAGTTTTGTTCACCTTCTACGAATTTCGAATCATGCGGTATCCGTTTGTACGGTGAGCCAATATCTAGGAATCGATGTAGGAAACAACTTCAAAACGTCCCGTTTTTACCCTTTGGCAGTGGAACCCTAAAAAAATACCGAGAACAAAACTTATCATCATTTATATAAGAAACGGTATGGTTTATTCAGGAGCACAGTATTCCCACTGTTTAACAACATATTTACCATCAATTTCAGAAAAAAGTATAATATTGGGTAATATAATAAGTTAGCTACTCGATAGTAGATTTCCTACAATTACATCACACTTTGCGACTGCCTAGTAATTCATCAGTACAAGGTACAAGAATGGTATTGGGCGGGGCACATCTATTGTGGATGGTCAATAGAGCAAAATTGGTTCTGGAGTGGCGACCGTGTACCGGTTGACGCAGCGTTAGTAGGAACGATTCTCTGGACCTGGTGAAGGCCACGGTAATTTACAGGATGCAAGACGTACCTCTTGCCTCCTGTAGATGATAGTACATGATCGATAATTGTGGCGAGGCTTGGGGAGGTCTATGCCATGCAGTGAATATCTTCGGCTGTCACGATGATGATGATAACCGGTACTTTTTGAATTGACAGAATTTACTGGAAGTTAAGAAGAAATTAGCACCAAATTCCAATAAATATATTTACCGAATATGTGATTAGCAATGAAAATTTTTCATTTAAATATTCTTTCATCATATACAATATTGGATACCATGCAAAAGGCGGTTTGTAGTCTTGTGGAATGAATAAAAAGTGAACAAGAATTTGGATTTACGAGCGTGGGAACTGTAAAACCGATGGCAATTCTTCGTGACTTTCAATAGGTAAATATATAGCCTCTACATGCTCTTTTACAGGTTCCTTTTCCAAGATTATCTATATATGTCCTCAAAATTTTTGCCTGGGTTTCACAAAAACAAATAGGATTCAACTGTGTTGAGAAATGTATCTAAGTTTTTTAACTTTATAGAATTAAATAGAAAACCATTACAGTCTCAGTTCCTATTTCAATTTTGGATCCTCCAAAACCTAATTTCTTAAGAAAACAGTGCTATAGACCGAACAAGCCTCGATCACCAAGTCGTTTGTGCCAGCAAATTGGAGACACGTGTCTTGAAAATCTTAACGAACTTTATGTTCTTGAGAAGCATTTGGCGGGTAGAAGTTTCGTCCAAGCGCGATTTTAGTTTTACGATGAGTTTACTTTTTAGTCTCGTCGATGACTAACTTAGTATTTACCGATATGTTGTGAGATATTCGAAAGTGTATTAAAACATTAAGGGAACTAATTTTTTGAGCTGTACAACAAAAATACATACCAGAAATACATCATCTGTGAAAATTTCAACTGTCTAGCTATCACGGTTCATGAGATACAGCCTTGTGACTGATAGACAGTCGGACAGTGGAGTTTTAGTAATAGGGTCCCGTTTTTATCCTTTGGGTACGGGACCCTAAAAATACGAAGCTTGTAAAAAATAGTTTAATACTAATCATTTATGTTAATACTAACACTGTTCCGTGAATATTTTCATTTGACCGTGCATTACCGCAAAGTGTGTAGGTAAATATTAATAAATGCCGATTGCGAGATTTCTGTGTGAAATTCATTAAAACTAACCAAAATGTGGTAGAATCAACATCTCGTGCATTAAAATTTTAGATACTTTCGATAATATTTAAAATAAAACTCCATTTTGTTTTATTTTGCTGCGATTTTATTATATTCATCACCTGTGAATTTTAAGAACTCATTATTTTGTTGTGATGTGCCTTTTTTTACCTCAATCTCAGCTGATGGACAGCGATTGATGCGTTTTACTATTGAACCAATGAACACAGAAGATGCGTTCACTCTAGCTTTGAGGGCAGACGGGTCGTAGGTGGTAGCGAAAACAGACTTTGTCAGAGAGTTCCACACGACTCTATTTTTAAAATCACTGATACTCTCTGGTTGTTCCACCATCTGATAATTTCACAGTCTATGTGGCATAAGATGGCTAATTACCGAAACAATTAAAAGGCCATTGTGTCTCGCGTGGATTCACGTTTTAGGCTCTCAAGTGGTTAAGATACATATCGCACATGCATAAAAACCCAGACACGATAAAGAACAACAAAAGTTGTGTGCCATCTCAAAGCACACTTATATTCATTTGGAACCCTATCTGTCACGTAAAAGCTTGGCATTTGTGTAAAAGTGGGTAGTCAGTTATTCAAGTATTATTTTATTAGTTGTGGATTTACGGTCTCATACGATAAGATTAACTTTTTAATAACCCAAAATTTCCTAATATAAAACATAGTGCTTCAAACTGCCAAAAAATAAAGGTCAGAAAGGACGTATAAAGCATGTTCCGTTCCTACATATTCAGCTTTTAATCGTCCCTCCGTAACTGTTGACTGTACTTGCTAGTTGCTATTAAACAAGCCAGCGTCCGATGCGCTAGAACGGTAGTTAAAATGGCTAGTGGTGTCATTGTATAGTCAAGAACAGAAGAATCACTTTCACCACCACCATGCAGTCAAACATGGCTCGCCAATTTTTCAAAATATTTTCGTCCATTACTAATGCCAGAACGGACCTTATGGCCAAAAGGTTCTAGAGTGGTGATTGCGTACAAGAAGATGCAGCGTTCGAAGACTTGCTGCCAAGGTGGACCGATGATCAGGTGAATCAAAATAAAAAGACTAGAGCAGGGCGAAGGCTTCCGTCCTCTCTTTCCACTCCTCTCTATTTAAAACTAATAAGGACTAGTTCTTATTGCAGAAAACCAGCTTATCCTGCCATCTCCGTCTGGGCCTCGAGATTTCGCTTGCCTTTGAAAGGGAACCATTGGATCTATGTTATACTACTGATGCATTTTACTCTGTGCTAAAACCGAGAAG
This sequence comes from Orthosia cruda, assembly GCA_964057195.1. NCBI lineage: Eukaryota > Metazoa > Arthropoda > Insecta > Lepidoptera > Noctuidae > Orthosia > Orthosia cruda. The sequence goes on along the minus strand of CAXKVB010000035.1, from coordinate 1,156 downwards.
CATTGTTTTATCGAGGCTGTATGGTTGCTTTTTATTACCACTGTCTACTATTTGGTGGGTTAAACATAAACTCTTTGTATTGTCCTAGTTATAACTTATCGTAGTCACTCTAAAACGCAATAACTGTGCGTATAGTTTAGAAGCTTTGTATCACGTAAGTTAGTGGTCCAGTTTGTAGTTTCTGGGATACAGATTGTAAAAGTAGACGTTGTTATTTTTCGTTACGGGTTTTGTGGGTTTTGGTTTGGGTTGTTTTGTCCTACTGTTACTTGTTATTCTGTGTTATTTAGAAAACATAGCTTTTTGTTGTTGTTTTTAAATCTTTTACCGTGCTTAAAATAGTGATTATAATATTCGTGCCTGATGGGCGTGGGTGATGTGTTTTTCGAAAACTTGGTTTGGGAGGTCTGTGTGCTCGAGTTTTCTTAAACCAATGTGGAAGTAGAGGGGAGTGAATATTGCGGACAAAAGAATATAGACCTAAGACAGGATGAGTAGTAATTCTAAAATAATGTGTTGAAACACAAATTTTTACGAAGCCCTACTTCCAGGTTTAATTTTTTCCAGTATGATCGGTGAAAAAAAACACCAGATGCCCTGGGCAAGTGACAGAATGAGTAATAGAATATCATCGAAAGCGTGGCGATAACGATTGCCAAAAAGGCAAAATTGTGTGAGATTGGCAAGCGATATCGAAAAAGCACGCCTTCGCTGACATCGAATGCCACTTGTCTAGAGCCTCTGATATCATTGTATTCCCGAAGGGTAAGACACTCCCATCTTATCCTTCGGGAATACATGTTAAAATCATCATACAATGAAATATTTAACATACAATCACTCCTTAATTATTGTTCTCATCATTTGTATTTATTATTATCATTTTGGAGTTATTTAACTACTTTACTTTATAAAACTTGGTAAATCTTAGGTTTTACCGTAATTTCAGGATTTAACAGTAACATATACACAGATTTCAACATTTTAATTTAAGCCCTATTCGACGGTGGGCTGCTAATGGGAAGTTTTAGATGGAACGTTATGGATGGATACCCATGACCTAGGGCTCTTGCAGCTTGTTGCTTATATCTAGTTCCTGTGAGCACTAGAGACACTGATAATAAAGCAGTGAAAGTTTAGAAAAGTAAAGAAAGTA
>CAXKVB010000034.1:0-28403 GCA_964057195.1 Orthosia cruda | reverse complement strand
GCATTGCTGGATGGGGTGGTTCGGGCCCTGTTTCCGCGCAGGACCGACTTCGCCCCACCAGCAATGGACCCCCCGCAGGAAGCGGCTCCGCCGGAGGCGGAGATCCCGCCGGTGACGGAGGACGAGATCCGCGACGGGATACTTCGCCTCCGCGCGAAGAAGACGGCCCCCGGGCCGGACGGCGTCCCTGCACGGGTGGCGGCGATAGCTGCCTCTCAGATGCAGGATAGGTTTCGGGACCTCTTCAGCGCGTGCTTTGCGGCTGGGAGGTTCCCGAAACTGTGGCGGGAGGGGCAGCTGTGCCTCCTCCGTAAAGAGGGACGCCCGGTGGACTCCCCCTCGGCATACCGGCCCATCGTACTTTTGGATGAGGTCGGTAAAATGTTCGAGGGGATAGTCGCCGACCGGCTCAACAGCCACCTGCGGGGGGTGGGACCTGACCTGTCGGACGCCCAGTTCGGCTTTCGAAATGGGCGTTCGACGGTCGACGCCCTGGCCCTGCTGAAGGGCCAGGTGCAGGAGGCGGTCGAGTCGGGGGACGGAGTGTTGGCGGTGTCGTTCGACATTGCAAACGCCTTCAACTCCGTCCCCCACTCGACCATATTGGAGGCACTCCGATTCCACGGAGTGCCCCAATATCTGAGGGCGATCCTGGCCAGCTACCTGGAGGACCGAGAGGTCCTCCTGGTAGACAAGACGGCCAGGATCAGGAGGTACGGCGCGGAGTGCGGTGTTCCGCAGGGGTCGGTTCTAGGCCCCCCCCTGTGGAACATCGGTTTCGACTGGCTCCTGCGGGGCACCCTCCTCCGGGGGACGAGCGTCATCTGTTACGCGGATGACACTCTGCTCGTTGCCCGGGGGAGGGACTTTAGGGCGGCGGCCTGTCTGGCCTCAGCTGGCGGATCCTTAGTGGCAGGTAGGATCCGCCGGCTGGGATTGAGGGTGGCGCTGCACAAGACCGAGGCCGTTTTCTTCCACGGGCCTCGGCAGCGCTACCCACCTGACGCCCACATAGTCGTGGAGGGCGTCAGGATAGAGGTGAAGGCCCAGATGAAGTATCTGGGCCTAGTGCTGGACAGCAGGTGGCGCTTCGGCCCGCACTTTAGCGGGCTGTCGACGCGCCTGCTGAAGGCCGCCGATGCCCTATCGTGGCTCCTCCCGAATCTGGGGGGGCCCAAAGAGCGATGCCGGCGACTCTATGCCGGCATCCTAAAGAGTATGGCCCTGTATGGAGCCCCCATCTGGGCGGACTCCCTCCAAAGGAGGGAGAACGCGACCGCCATCCGCAGGCCCCAAAGGGCCATTGCACAGCGGGTGGCGAGGGCCTACCGCTCGGTGGGCTTCGCGGCGGCGTGCGCTCTGGCGGGCACCCCTCCCTGGGAGTTGGAGGCATGGGTGCTCGCCAGAGTGTACGAGTGGACGGCTCGGCGAAAGGCGCTAGGCGAGCGCCCCGTCGCGGAGGAGCGGCAGGCCGTGCGGCGGGAGGCGAGGGACGCCATCGTCCTCCATTGGACGGAGGACCTCGCCTCCGCCGCCTTTGGCCGCCGGACGCTGGATGCGCTCGGTCCAGTCCTGCGAGGCTGGCTCGAGCGCAGACACGGTTTCCTCTCGTTCCGTCTAGTGCAGGTGTTGTCCGGACATGGTTGTTTCGGAACGCACCTGCACCGGATCCGGAGGGAGGAAACCCCGGCGTGCCACGACTGCGGCGCGGTGGAGGACACGGCGCAGCACACCCTCGAGGTGTGCCCAGCCTGGGCTGAGCTGCGCCGTGCCCTGACAGGAGTTGTCGGGCAGGACCTCTCGCTCCCCGGCGTGGTAAACTCCATGCTGGGGAGTGAGGAGGCCTGGGCGGCGGTCGCCTCCTTTTGCGAGGATGTCATGTCGCAAAAGGAGGCGGCGGAGCGGGCGCGGGAGGATGACCCTCTCGCTGCGCCGCTCCGCAGGCGGAGAAGGGGTGGGAGAAGGCGGTTGTACGACCGTCTCCTCCCACCTCCTGGTGGTGACTAGCGGACGACAGGCGCGGGGGCGCCTCTCGTCTGCATTGCACAGTCACCACCCTCGGGCGGGAACGGCCGAGCACTCGCGGTCGTTCCCGGGCCCCTCCACTAAGGGAGGGGCGTGAAGGGCCTGCCATAAAGGCGGGCGGTCGTCGGCGGAGGGCTGGACGTAAAGGCTGTGCCGGTTTCCCAGCCCTCCTCCACACAGACGATGCGGGAGTGCCGCTGGGTTATTTTAGTGGGTATACCGGGCTTGCCCGGGGAGTCCCACATAGCCCGCCCATTCCCCCAATGGGCGGGTATGCGTAATGCATTTTTTCCCAGCGTGATCAAAAAAAAAAAAAAAAAAAAAAAAAAGGTTAGGTTGGGGTGCGGGTCAGGTAACCTCCACGTTGGCCTAGTTGGTTGCTGGTCTCTTTCGGATACGTCCGGGGGGAAGAGCAACCCGCTGGGCTGGTGCACCCCGGGCACCGTCAATAACTTCCCATTCGTGAGTTCTTGTTGGCGGTGGCGAATACCTGACAGGGGGGGATGTCGCTCTGGGTGTTCCCCTGATTAGCAGGGGACACTCCAGACGCGATATAGGGGGGCTAGGTTGGGTAGGCTAGTTTGGGTAGGTAGGTTAAATTAGGTTGGGTAGGTAGGTAGGTGGCGATGACTTGTCGTTGCCGGCCCTCCTTTGGCGTGGGATGGTCGGCGGGGACAAGTCAATGGAAGGAGGAGGCGGCGGAGCGTCGGTCTCGACGCGCCGCCGCACACGCGGGGGACCGTAAAGGTCAGGGGCGGTGGAGGGCACGGCGCAGCACACCGTCTAGGTGTGCCCAGCGGGGGCGTAGCTGCGCCATGCCCTGAGGAGTTGTCGGGCGGGACCTCTCGCTTCCCGGTGTGGTGAATTCCATGCTGGGGGGTGGGGGGTCCTGGGCGGCGGTTGCGGCATCTGTCCTTCGCGGGCCAGATGCCGCAACGGAGGGGACCGTAAGGTCCAGCGCGGTGGGGGGCACGGCGCGGCACACCGTCTAGGTGTGCCCAGCGGGGGCGTAGCTGCGCCGTGCCCTGAGGAGTTGTCGGGCGGGACCTCTCGCTTCCCGGTGTGGTGAATTCCATGCTGGGGGGTGGGGGGTCCTGTGCGGCGGTTGCCCCCCTTTTGCGAGGACGCCATGTCGCAAGAGGGGGTGGCGGAGAGGGGGTGGGAGGGGGCGGTCGTACGATCGTTTCCTCCCACCTCCTGGTGGTGACTAGCGGGCGATGGCGTGGGGGCCGCCTTAGCTCGCATTGCACTAGTCACCACCCTTGCGGGCGGGAACGGCCGAGCACTCGCGGTCGTTTCCGGGCCCCTCCAGTGAGCGAGGGGCGTGAAGGGCCTGCCCTAAAAGGCGGGCGGTCGTCGGCGGAGGACTGGACGTAAAGGCTCTGCCGGATTCCCAGTCCTCCTCCATTCAGACGATGCGGGAGTGCCGCTGGGTTATTTTAGTGGGTATACCGGGCTGGGGGGCCCGGGGAGTCCCACATAGCCCCCCATTCCCCCAATGGGTGGGTATGCGTAATGCATTTTTTCCCAGCGTGATCAAAAAAAAAAAAAAAAAAAAAAAAAAAAGGTTAGGTTAGGTTAGGTTAGGTTAGGTTAGGTTGGGGTGCGGGTCAGGTAACCTCCACGTTGGCCTAGTTGGCTGCTGGTCTCTTTCGGATACGTCCGGGGGGAAGAGCAACCCGCTGGGCTGGTGCACCCCGGGCACCGTTAATAACTTCCCATTCGTGGGTTCTTGTTGGCGGTGGCGAATACCTGACAGGGGGGGGATGTCGCTCTGGGTGTTCCCCTGATTAGCAGGGGACACTCCAGACGCGACATAGGGGTGGGGCTAGGTTGGGTAGGTAGGTTTTGGGTAGGTTAGGTAGGTTTGCGGTGGGGCTCACTTCCGGGCCTTTGGGCGGGCCGCCCACTCCTGCGGGGGGGTCTCCCGGGTGCATTGACCAGCTCTGCACCCTGCTCTGCCCGGCTCTGCAACCGGGCTCTGCCCGCTCTGCACCTGGCTTTGCCCGCTCTGCACCTGGCTTTGCACTCGGCGCTCGTGCGGTTTGAGTTACCCGAGTGCACTGACCAGCTCTGCACCCTGCACTGACCAGCTCTGCACCCTGCTTTGCCCGGACCTGCATCCGGCTTAGCCCGCTCTGCACCTGGCTCTGCGCCCGGCTCTCTCTCTTGCGGGTGGGGGCTGCCGACGCCCGGGGGCGGGAAGTGGGCCCACGAGGTGGTGTTGACTTGTCGTTGCCGGCCCTCCTTTGGCGTGGGATGGTCGGCAGGGACAAGTCGATGGAAGGAGGAGGCGGCGGAGCGTCGGTCTCGACGCGCCGCCGCAGACGCGGAGGGCGGCATCTGACCTTCGCGGGCCAGATGCCGCAACGGTGGGGACCGTAAGGTCTAGCGCGGTGGAGGGTACGGCGCAGCACACCGTCTAGGTGTGCCCAGCGGGGGCGTAGCTGCGCCGTGCCCTGAGGAGATGTCGGGCGGGACCTCTCGCTTCCCGGTGTGGTGAATTCCATGCTGGGGGGTGGGGGGTCCTGGGCGGCGGATGTCCCTCTTTTGCGAGGACGCCAAGTCGCAAAAGGGGGTGGTGGAGAGGAGGTGGAAGGGACCGGTCGTACGATCGTTTCCTCCCACCTCCTGGTGGTGACTAGCGGGCGACGGGCGTGGGGGCCGCCTTAGCCTGCATTGCACTAGTCACCACCCTTGCGGGCGGGAACGGCCGAGCACTCGCGGTCGTTCCCGGGCCCCTCCACTGAAGGAGGGGCGTGAAGGGCCTGCCCTAAAAGGCGGGCGGTCGTCGGCGGAGGACTGGACGTAAAGGCTGTGCCGGATTCCCAGTCCTCCTCCATTCAGACGATGCGGGAGTGCCGCTGGGTTATTTTAGTGGGTATACCGGGCTGGGGGGCCCGGGGAGTCCCACATAGCCCCCCATTCCCCCAATGGGTGGGTATGCGTAATGCATTTTTTCCCAGCGTGATCAAAAAAAAAAAAAAAAAAAAAAAAAAAAGGTTAGGTTAGGTTAGGTTAGGTTGGGGGATGGGGGATCCCCCACAGCGCATACGTCCTCGTTCGTTTCCCCCGGGCAACGCCCCAGCTCTGACCACCGTAACGGAGTGGCAGACTGGGTGCGGCTAAAGTGTGCTGTGCGATCGTGACTATCCTATCTCTCTTGCGGAATTGCGATCATTGCTTTGTTTTTAACTAATATGCCGAAACCATTGCGGGATGCCTTCGGGCACTTCAGCAAAAAAGGCCCTTCTCAGGGCCAACCCAAAGGCCCTTCTCAGGGCCAACCCAAGGGCCCTTCTGAGGGCCAACCCAAAGGCCCTTGTCAGGGCCAACCCCAAGGCCCTTCTCAGGGCCAACCCAAAGGCCCTTCTCAGGGCCACCCCGACGCTTCAGCGTCAGAGGCTAGCCGCGCGCCGTCTGCGGCTAGCTTCTTTGACACGGAGGTCGAAACCCGATCTCGCAAGCGGGCCTTCTTGAAGGCAGGCTCCGATGGCTCTTCGGCCTCAGCCTCCGGTTCGGCGAAGGAGCCGAAAAAGCGGGCTAAGGCCAAAAAGTCGGCGGCGATCACCCACGACGTGGGCCTTGCGGACGCCCAACGTCAGCTGGACTTGGCTCGGAGGGAGCAACTCCAGCAGGACCTGGAGGAGGAGGTTGCTGCCAGGGAGCAGCGGACGCGCGTCGCCCGGGCCAAGTCCGGATACGGTGCGTCTCGCGTCGTCTACGCCGACCACTCTTTGGCCGAGCTCGAGAGGATGGCTCAGGAGGATGAGGAGGGGATCGCGGTGGTCGCCTCCAAGTCCTCCCACCTCAAGGGCACTTTTCAAAAGTCCCTGAAGTGTCGGGCCGCGAGCATGCTCGGGATCGTCGGTGAGCTGGTGCAGCGCCAGGCCACCGACGAGACCAGGCAGATGCAGGCGACAATTGATCGCCTGCAGTCCGAAGTCAGCCAGCTGCATCGAAAGCTGGCTGAGGTCACGGCCCGGCCAACCCAGGCTGAGCCAATCCCTGCGGCAGAGGGCCCCGCCCTCCATCACGGCCTCGAGGATATCATCCGCGGGGTCGTGAGGGAGGAAAGGGCCTTCGTGAGAGCCTGCCTCGCGGGGATTGAGGACCGGCTCTTGCCGGAGGTGAGCCACCGACCACCGCTTGCGGCGGACAGCAGGCAGGGTGAGGCGCCCGAGCAGAGAGAGGCATCCGCAGAGGACGCTCTTCTGCCATCCACCACCCCGACCAACCAGCAGGGCTGGACGACGGTCGCAAAAGGAAAAGGCAAGGGGAAGGGGAAGGGGAAGGCCACAAAAGCGGCAACGGCCGTCCCTGTCACCCCCGTCCCTGCCGTCCCCGCCACCGCCACCACCGCCCCTCCCAGCCAGTTGCAATCGACTGGCAAGGGCGGGGCGAAGGGTAAGGGGAAAAGCTCCCCCCAAGCCGGCGCCAAGAAGAGGCTCGTTCCTCCCAAGACCGCAGCCGTCGTGGTGACGCTCACCGCGGAGGCTGCGGAACTGGGAGAGACGTACGCGTCCGTATTGTTGCGGGCGCGTGCCAATGCCGATCCCGCCCAATTGGGGATCGGCAAGGTGTCTTGTCGCCGGACGCAGGCTGGGGCTCGGATTTTTGAGTTCCCAGGGGCGGAGGGTGGCAAAAACGCGGACCTCTTTGCGGCCAAACTCAAAGAGGTCATTGCGGACGTGGCCAAGGTGGCGAGGCCAGTAAAGTCGGCGGCCTTGGAGGTGACCGATCTTGACGATACGGTCACCAAAGAGGAGGTGGTGGCGGCGGTCGCGGCCATAGGGGGCTGCAGCGTCGCAGCGGTGCAAGGCCGGGGCATCAGGCCCGGCCGCGGCGGCATGGGCAGCATCCGCCTGGAGTGCCCAGTCGCCGCTGCCAAAGCCGTCCTCGCCAAGGGACGGCTGGCCGTGGGCTTCAGCTCGGGTGTGGTCCGGGCACTTGAGGCCCAGCCTCTGCGTTGTTATCGGTGCTTCGGCATCGGACACACCCGGGCTCTGTGTCCGTCCAGCGTCGACAGGACGGACACTTGCTACCGCTGCGGCAAGGAGGGCCATAAAGCCGCCTCCTGCAAGGCCGCCACGCCGCACTGCGCGGTGTGTTTGATTCTTCGCCTCCGCGCGAAGAAGACGGCCCCCGGGCCGGACGGCGTCCCTGCACGGGTGGCGGCGATAGCTGCCTCTCAGATGCAGGACAGGTTTCGGGACCTCTTCAGCGCGTGCTTTGCGGCTGGGAGGTTCCCGAAACTGTGGCGGGAGGGGCAGCTGTGCCTCCTCCGTAAAGAGGGACGCCCGGCGGACTCCCCCTCGGCATACCGGCCCATCGTACTTTTGGATGAGGTCGGTAAAATGTTCGAGGGGATAGTCGCCGACCGGCTGAACAGCCACCTGCGGGGGGTGGGACCTGACCTGTCGGACGCCCAGTTCGGCTTTCGAAATGGGCGTTCGACGGTCGACGCCTTGGCCCTGCTGAAGGGCCAGGTGCAGGAGGCGGTCGAGTCGGGGGACGGAGTGTTGGCGGTGTCGTTCGACATTGCAAACGCCTTCAACTCCGTCCCCCACTCGACCATATTGGAGGCACTCCGATTCCACGGAGTGCCCCAATATCTGAGGGCGATCCTGGCCAGCTACCTGGAGGACCGAGAGGTCCTCCTGGTAGACAAGACGGCCAGGATCAGGAGGTACGGCGCGGAGTGCGGTGTTCCACAGGGGTCGGTTCTAGGCCCCCCCCTGTGGAACATCGGTTTCGACTGGCTCCTGCGGGGCACCCTCCTCCGGGGAACGAGCGTCATCTGTTACGCAGACGACACTCTGCTCGTTGCCCGGGGGAGGGACTTTAGGGCGGCGGCCTGTCTGGCCTCGGCCGGCGGATCCTTAGTGGCAGGTAGGATCCACCGGCTGGGATTGAGGGTGGCGCTGCACAAGACCGAGGCCGTTTTCTTCCACGGGCCTCGGCAGCGCTACCCACCTGACGCCCACATAGTCGTGGAGGGCGTCAGGATAGAGGTGAAGGCCCAGATGAAGTATCTGGGCCTAGTGCTGGACAGCAGGTGGCGCTTCGGCCCGCACTTTAGCGGGCTGTCGACGCGCCTGCTGAAGGCCGCCGATGCCCTATCGTGGCTCCTCCCGAATCTGGGGGGGCCCAAGGAGCGATGCCGGCGCCTCTATGCCGGCATCCTCAAGAGTATGGCCCTGTATGGAGCCCCAATCTGGGCGGACTCCCTCCACAGGAGGGAGAACGCGACCGCCATCCGCAGGCCCCAAAGGGCCATTGCACAGCGGGTGGCGAGGGCCTATCGGTCCGTAGGCTTTGCGGCGGCGTGCGCTCTGGCGGGCACCCCTCCCTGGGAGTTGGAGGCATGGGTGCTCGCCAGAGTGTACGAGTGGACGGCTCGGCGAAAGGCGCTAGGCGAGCGCCCCGTCGCGGAGGAGCGGCAGGCCGTGCGGCGGGAGGCGAGGGACGCCATCGTCCTCCATTGGACGGAGGACCTCGCCTCCGCCGCCTTTGGCCGCCGGACGCTGGATGCGCTCGGTCCAGTCCTGCAGGGCTGGCTCGAGCGCAGACACGGTTTCCTCTCGTTCCGTCTAGTGCAGGTGTTGTCCGGACATGGATGTTTCGGAACGCACCTGCACCGGATCCGGAGGGAGGAAACCCCGGCGTGCCACGACTGCGGCGCGGTGGAGGACACGGCGCAGCACACCCTCGAGGTGTGCCCAGCCTGGGCTGAGCTGCGCCGTGCCCTGACAGTAGTTGTCGGGCAGGACCTCTCACTCCCCGGCGTGGTAAACTCCATGCTGGGGAGTGAGGAGGCCTGGGCGGCGGTCGCCTCCTTTTGCGAGGCTGTCATGTCGCAAAAGGAGGCGGCGGAGCGGGCGCGGGAGGATGACCCTCTCGCTGCGCCGCTCCGCAGGCGGAGAAGGGGTGGGAGAAGGCGGTTGTACGACCGTCTCCTCCCACCTCCTCCTGGTGGTGACTAGCGGACGACAGGCGCGGGGGCGCCTCTCGTCTGCATTGCACAGTCACCACCCTCGGGCGGGAACGGCCGAGCACTCGCGGTCGTTCCCGGGCCCCTCCACTAAGGGAGGGGCGTGAAGGGCCTGCCGTAAAGGCGGGCGGTCGTCGGCGGAGGGCTGGACGTAAAGGCTGTGCCGGTTTCCCAGCCCTCCTCCACACAGACGATGCGGGAGTGCCGCTGGGTTATTTTAGTGGGTATACCGGGCTTGCCCGGGGAGTCCCACATAGCCCGCCCATTCCCCCAACGGGCGGGTATGCGTAATGCATTTTTTCCCAGCGTGATCAAAAAAAAAAAAAAAAAAAAAAAAAAAAAAAAAAAAAAAAAAAAAAAAAAAAGGTTAGGTTGGGGGATCCCCCACAGTGCATACGTCCTCGATCGTTTCCCCCGGGCAACGCCCCAGTTCTGACCACCGTAACGGAGTGGCAGACTGGGTGCGGCTAAAGTGCGCTGTGCCTTCGTAGCGAATTACTGTCTTGATTGTTACGATATTGCGGATTATTTTATTTGTTTTTATTATGCCGAAACCTGCTCGGGACGCCCTCGGGCATTTTATCAAAAAAGGCCATTCTCAGGGCCAACCAAAAGGCCCTTCTCAGGGCCACAGCGACGCTTCAGCGTCAGAAGGGCGGACCTTCTACGGAGAAGGGGCGGACGAACTGTCGGACTCCGACAATGAGTCCGTTGCGTCGGACGCGAGCGCGATGGTGATCGAGGATACTCGATCACGATCGCGATCGCGGAAGAGGGCCTTCCTTAAGGAAGGGTCAGATGGCTCCTCGGCGTCGAGTTCGGCGAAGGAGTCGAGGAAAAAGGCCAAGGCCAAAAAGCCGGTGATGGAGGCTGATACCCACGACGTGGGTCTGGCGGACGCCCAGCGCCAGTTGGACCTGGCTAAGCGGGAGCAGATCCAGCAAGAGCTGGAGGAGAGGGTTGCGGCCAAGGAGGAACGAGCGCGCGTCGCCCGTGCCAAGTCCGGATACGGTGCGTCCCGCGTCCTGTATGCGGACCACTCCTTGGCCGAACTGGAGAGGATGGCTCTGGAGGACGAGGAGGGGATCGTGGAGGTCGCCTCCAAGTCCTCACACCTAAAGGGCACTTTTCAGAAGTGCCTCAAGTGCCGGGCCGCGAGCATGCGTGGCATTGTCGCAGAGCTGGTGACGCGCAATGCAAGCGACGAGACGCGGCAGCTGCAGGCGAGGATCGATCGCCTGCAGTCGGAGGTCAGCCAGCTGCACCTTAAGCTGGCTGAAGCCACGGCGCGGCCAACCCAGGCTGAGCTGAGTCCTGCGGCAGGGGGCCCCTCCTCCTCAAACCTTGAGGATATCATCCGCAAGGTTGTGATGGAGGAGAGGGAGTTTACCAGGGCCTGTATAGCAGGCATAGAGGACCGGCTCCTGCCGGCCAAAAGTTATCGTCTGCCTCTTGCGGCGGACAAGAGGAAGGGAGAACCGGGGCCGACCTCACAGAGGGAGGAGGACCCCCTTCTGCCTGCCGCCACCCCAGCCAACCCTGCTGGTTGGACGAAGGTCGTCGGCAAGGGGAAGGGGAAGGGCAAAAAGACGGCAGCGGTCCCTGCCGTCCCCGCTACCACCCCTCCCAGCCAGTCGCAGTCGACTGGGAAGGGAAAAGGGAAGGGGAAAAGCTCATCCCCAGCCGTCCCTCTCAGCGGCCAGTCGCAGTCGACTGGCGGGAGAAAGGGCAAGAGTTCGCCCCCAGCCGGCAAGAGGAACCTAGTTCCTCCCAAAACCGCAGCCGTCGTGGTGACGCTCACCGCGGAGGCTGCGGAGCGGGGGGAAACGTACGCGTCCGTTATGATGCGGGCGCGTACCAATGCCGATCCCACAAAACTTGGGATCGGCAAGGTGTCCTGTCGCCGGACCCAAGCTGGGGCTCGATTATTCGAGTTCCCGGGGGCCGAGGGTGGCAAGAACGCGGACCTCTTTGCAGCGAAGCTGCAAGAGGTCATCGCAGATGCGGCCAAGGTGGCCAGGCCAGTGAAGACCGCCGCCATCGAGGTGACCGACTTGGACGACTCGGTCACCAAGGAGGAGGTGGTGGCGGCGGTCGCAGCGATAGGGGGCTGTAGCGTCGCAGCGGTGCGAGGCCGGGACATCAGGCCCGGCCGCGGCGGCATGGGCACCATTCGCATGGAATGCCCAGTTGCCGCTGCCAAAGCCGTCCTTGACAAAGGACGGCTACAAGTCGGCTTCAGCTCGGGTGTGGTCCGGGCACTTGCAGCACGGCCCTTGCGGTGCTTCAGGTGCTTCGGAGTTGGACACACCCGTGCCCTCTGTCCGTCCACGATAGATCGGACAGAGAGCTGTTACCGCTGCGGCATGGAGGGCCACAAAGTCGCATCGTGCGAGGCGGCCGCGCCGCGGTGCGCTGTATGTGCCGCCGGTGGCCGCCCGGCAGGCCACATAATGGGGGGGATGATGTGTAATCCCCCCCCTAAGAAGGGAAAGGCGCAGGCGCCGAGAAAGCCTGCCGCTACCGCCGCCGTGGCGGAAGTAGGGCATTCGGCTGCTGCTGGCCTGGCTGAGGAGGAGGGGGGTGCGATGTCCGATTAAATGTCTGGAAACGAACATCGCATCCTCCAGGCGAACACCAACCACTGCAGGGTGGCCCAGGATCTGCTCACACAGATCATGGCCGAGTGGTTGGTGGACGTGGCGGTGGTTGCCGAGCCTTACTCGGTCCCCAGTACCTGGCTGGGCGATCGGGACGGCTTGGTGGCGTTGGTGGCGCGGCCTTCCACGGACTCCCCTCCCCTCTCGCTTTTAGAGAGGGGACCGGGATACGTGGCCGCCGCGTGGGGGGGGGATATGGCCCTGGTGGGGGTCTATTTCTCCCCAAACCGCCCTCTAAGGGATTTCGAGGACTTCCTGGAAATCCTTACGGCAGTCGCCGGGAGGGCGGCACCACGCCAAGTCGCCGTGATGGGCGACCTGAACGCCAAGTCGGAGGCTTGGGGCAACCCGGCTGCCTCCTGTAACGTCCGGGGACGCGCCGTCGAATTCTGGGCGGCCTCGTGCGGCGTGTCCCTCCTCAACAGGGGGGCGGTCCACACGTGTGTGCGGCAACGGGGAGGGTCGGTGGTAGACGACTCGTTTGCCACCCCCGCCCTAGCCGCCCGCGTTGTGAACTGGCGGGTGGAGACGGTGGAGACTTTGTCGGACCACCGATACGTGCGGTTCGACATCTCCACTGGCCCTCGGGGAGGGACGGCCCGCTCGGGCCAATCTCCCTTCCCGCGGTGGGCTCTCACCCGCCTGGACCGGGAGGCAGCCAAGGAGGCAGCCTTTCTCCAGGACTGGCTCTCGCCCCCTGTCGAGCCTGTCCTGGACGTGGACCGCGCGGCGGTCCAGCTCAGGGGGTCCCTGACCGAGGTCTGCAACGCAAGCATGCCTCGGTCACGCCGTCCGCCTCCCCGTCGCGCCGTCTATTGGTGGTCGGAGGAGCTGGCGGGGCTCCGGGCCGCCTGCGTGGCGGCCAGGAGGGCCTATACGCGGAGTCGGCGGCGCACTACCCGATCTCAGGCCGGGGAGGACCGCCTCTACGCCTCTTACCTAGAGGCAAAGACGGTCCTCAAGTCGACTATGTGCGCCGCCAAGGACTCGGCGAGGGCCGAGATGCTGGAGGGCCTCGACAGGGATCCGTTTGGGCGGCCATATAAGGCGGCGCGGAAACAACTGCGCCCCTTTGGTCCCCCAGTAACGGAGTCCCTGGAGCCGGCGTTGCTGGATGGGGTGGTCCGGTCCCTGTTTCCGTGCCGGACCGACTTCACCCCACCAACGATGAACCCCCCGCTTGGGGGGGTGGTGGCTTCGCCGGAGGAGGAGGTCCCTCCAGTATCGGCGGAGGAACTTCGCGCGGGGGTTCTGGCCCTCCGCGCGAAGAAGACGGCCCCTGGACCGGACGGTGTCCCCGCACGGGTGGTGGCCATCGCGGCGTCCCTCATGGAGGATAGGTTTCGGGACCTCTTCAGCGCGTGCCTTACGGCTGGGAGGTTCCCGAAGCCGTGGAAGGAGGGGCAGTTGTGCCTCCTCCGGAAGGAGGGACGTCCGGTGGACTCCCCCTCGGCATACCGGCCCATCGTTCTGCTCGATGAGGTCGGTAAATTGTTCGAGGGGATCATCGCCACCCGGCTAAATAGCCAGTTGCGGGAGGTAGGGCCGGACCTGTCGGACGCCCAGTTCGGTTTCCGACGGGGGCGTTCGACGGTCGACGCATTGGCCCTACTCAGGGGCCAGGTGCAGGAGGCGATCGAGTCGGGGGGTGGAGTGTTGGCGGTGTCGTTTGACATCGCCAACGCCTTCAACTCCATCCCCCACTCGACGATATTGGAGGCACTCCGTTACCACGGAGTGCCCCAATATCTGCGGGCGATCCTGGCCAGCTACCTGGAGGACCGAGAGGTCCTCCTGGTGGACAAGACGGCCAGGATCAGGCGTTACGGCGCGGAGTCCGGTGTTCCACAGGGTTCGGTGCTAGGGCCCCCCTTGTGGAACATCGGGTTCGATTGGCTCCTGCGGGGCACCCTCCTCCAGGGCACGAGTGTCATCTGCTACGCGGATGACACTCTCCTCGTTGCCCGGGGGAGGGACTATGGGGAGGCGGCCTGTCTGGCCTCGGCTGGCGGATCCTTAGTGGCAGGTAGGATCCGCCAGCTAGGATTGAGGGTAGCGCTGAACAAGACCGAGGCCGTGTTCTTTCACGGGCCTCGGCAGCGCTGCCCTCCCGACGCCCATATCGTCGTGGAGGGCGTCCGGATAGGGGTCGGGGCCCAGATGAAGTATCTGGGTCTCGTGCTAGACAGCAGGTGGCGCTTCGGTCCGCACTTCAGCGGGCTGTCGACGCGCCTGCTGAAAGCCGCGGACGCCCTCTCATGGCTCCTCCCAAACTTGGGAGGGCCCAAGGATCGATGCCGGCGCCTCTATGCCGGCATCTTGAAGAGTATGGCCCTCTATGGGGCACCCATCTGGGCGGACTCCCTCCGCAGGAGGGAGAATGCGACCGCCATCCGCAGGCCCCAACGGGCCATTGCACAGCGGGTGGCGAGGGCCTACCGCTCAGTGGGTTTTTCGGCGGCGTGCGCTCTGGCCGGCACCCCTCCCTGGGAGTTGGAGGCATGGGTGCTAGCCAGAGTGTACGAGTGGACGGTGCGGCGGAAGGCGCTCGGGGAGCGCCCCGCCGCGGAGGAGCGCGAGGCCGTTCGGCGCGAGGCGAGGGACGCAATCGTCCTCCATTGGACGGAGGACCTCGCCTCCGCCACCTTTGGACGCCGGACGTTGGACGCGCTCGGTCCAGTCTTACAGGGCTGGCTCGGGCGCCCCCACGGTTTCCCCTCTTTCCGTTTGGTGCAGGTGTTGTCCGGACATGGTTGTTTCGGAACGCACCTGCACCGGATCCGGAGGGAGGAAACACCGGCGTGCCACGACTGCGGCGCGGCGGAGGACACGGCGCAGCACACCCTCGAGGTGTGTCCAGCCTGGGCAGAGCTGCGCCGTGCCTTGACCGATGTTGTTGGGCAGGACCTCTCACTTCCCGGCGTGGTCAACTCCATGCTGGGGAGTGAGGAGGCCTGGGCTGCGGTTGCCTCCTTTTGCGAGCAAGTTATGTCGCAAAAGGAGGCGGCGGAGCGTGCGCGGGAGGATGATCCTCTCGCGCCGCCGCTCCGCAGGCGGAGAAGGGGTGGGAGACGGCGGTTGTATGACCGTCTCCTCCCACCTCCAGGTGGTGGCTAGCGGGCGACAGGCGCGGGGGCGCCTCTCGTCTGCATTGCACTAGCTACCACCCTCGTTGGGAGGGAATGGCCGAGCACTCGCGGTCATTCCCGGGCCCCTCCACTAAGGGAGGGGCGTGAAGGGCCCGCCATAAAGGTGGGCAGTCGTCGGGGGAGGGCTGGTAGTCAAGGCTCTGCCGGTTCCCCAGTCCTCCTCCACACAGACGAAGCGGGAGTGCCGCTGGGTTATTTTAGTGGGTATACCGGGCTTGCTTGCCCGGGGAGTCCCACATAGCCCCCCATTCCCCCCAGTGGGTGGGTATGCGTAATGCATTTTTTCCCAGCGTGATCAAAAAAAAAAAAAAAAAAAAAGGTTAGGTTAGGTTAGGTTTTTTTTTTTTTTTTTTTTTTTTATATTAGTATCAATCAAACTACCGCGAACTCGTGGTCCGCGCTCTTATTACTTTAAATTTATTTTTCGTTATTATGCATTCTGCTTTTTTAATAAGAACTCCGCTCTATTAGAGCCGTCACAATTAGTATTGATTTCTTATATCTATACAGTTGTTAAGGAACTTAAGTAGTAGGGTCCATCACCCTGTAGGAAAATGGAGTTAATTCTGAGATGATTTTAAGTAGGAGAAAAATTAAGCTAAGACTAGCCCCCAGCCTCTCGGCGCCCGATCACCTCGACGTCTCGATAGGGCGCCAATGGCCGGGGGTAACATGCTAAAGAAACTTAAAACTATATAATATTAAACTTAAAACTATAAACTATGTTAAAGTTAAAACTATTAACTATATTATGCTTAAAACTAAGTTTTTTTTTTTTTTTTTTTTTTTTTTTTTTTTTTTTTTTTTTTTTTTTTGTACTACTGTATTTCGGCGCTTCTGTCTCCAGTCGACAGTCCCAGTCGGCGCCAGTGCCGGAGTCACAATTTTTTTTTTTTTTTTTTTTTTTTTTTTTTTTTTTTTTTTTTTCTAGTCCTAGTCTTAACTTAACTTAACTATGCATGCTGTTTACAATGTTACTTACTGACTACTGTTGGTGGGAGTGTGGTTAGGGTTTTGGAGAGAGTCAACAACGCCTCCACGATTGCCATGTTACGGTGCAGCATAGCTGTCTTAAGGTTATAGTCGACAACTGTTTTAGTCGGTGCACCCATGGCTTTCTTGGCGAACCGGCCGATGGCGTCACCAGCGTCGTCAGTGTAGTAGACACAGCTGGTTGTGTGTCTCGACACGGCTACCACCGCGTGGGGAACGCTGTCGTGGATTTGGATTCTGCCTTTGCGGGAGTTGATGATGACAACGCGCTCATACGTGAGACCCTGAGATTCGTGTATGGTCAGAATGCGGGAACCCTCGCCAGATCCGTATCCCTGCTCACCCAGGGTGGATTTCTCCTCCTGTGTGTGAACCAGGAACAGCGTGTTCTGGGAATTTTTCGGGATGTCCGCTCCCGTGAAACCATACACTCTCAATGAGTGAACCTTACTCGTGCAGGTTTTCGACGAGTAGATCCCACCGTAGATGTCGCTGAGCGCGTATGCTACGTCCATGGGGTTCCGGTAAGTGCAGAGTAACTCCTGGGTGATTGTGGCCACCATGCCTGGACGGGTATACCTGAGTGGAAAAAGGTTCTCTCTGTCCAAGTATGGCAACTGGTTGACATCCCCGATGAGGACAACTTCTTTCGCCCCCGACAACTTAACAGCCATAACTATGGCCCCAAAATGGTTCATGAGGGCTTCATCCACCAGGAGTCGGTGGCATCGGTCTCCCCTCTTGAATCCATTTGCCAGGACGGAGGCCATAGTTCGCACCTTGGTCTTGGCTTTCTCGCCTATGCGGTGCAAGAGTTTCTCTCGTAGGTCCTTGGCTGCTTCAGTTGTCGTTGTTAGCACTACGTCATTCCCCCCATCGAAGTGGCTCACCACCCATGTCGTCTTTCCGCACCCCGGAACCCCGTTTACCCACTTGATGTCTTTGATGTCCCAGTCCTTTGTTGCAGTTCCCGAGATGGTTTGGGCCATCTCGAGAATTTTGTCGTCCAACAATATCTCGGTGCATCTGGCAACCACAACAATCTGGTCCTCGTCAGGTGTGTTGAAGACCGGCTTGCCCTTCCTCTCCGTTTCAACCTCGTTTTGAGTTACGAAGCCGACAGTAGCGTTGTATGCCGCCATATACGACTTCTTCATCATGCGGCCCGTGATGACTCGGGATTCGCAATTGTCGTATACAGCTGCCTCCGCCTCCTCGAGTAGGACCCTCAGCAGTTCCTCAGACTGTAAGTTGAACGATTGCAAGATCTTTTTGCAGGTCAAGGTGTTGACCTGTTTTGTCGCTCTTACAATCGCCAAGAATTCGAGGAACGCATTGTGTATATGGTCAGAAGGTCCTGACACCGAGGTGTAAATTGGAGGCCTAACCTGGCCCATGTCGGCTCTTGTCGAGGTCTTTTTCGGGGTCGACTCTCCCGCCTCCTTCGGAGATTTCCTTAGGAAGTTGGAGAGAGCTTCTCCCTGTGACGGTCCGGAAGTGTCTGAGTGGGTTGGCCCACTGCGTCGGTCTGCCAAGATGTTTGTGAAGAAGGTTTTGATACCGGTCTTTATCCCGGCAAGTCTTTTTGACTCCTGTTCTCGTCGCATTGGAGTGCTTCTGCTCAGTGTCTCCCTTTCTCTGTCTTCGGCGATTTTCTGTTGCATCCGCGCTGAGCCGCTAAGCGTTGTAGGAGGCGATGCCGTGTGCGACTTCTTTGGGGACTTAAGGTAACTCAAAGTCTCCCCTCTGTCCTCGTACACGATCACCTCGTGCGCCTCTGCAGCCTTTATACATCCAAGGCGGTCTGCAACCTCGCCCCTCTCGCCGTCGATGACCATGGCGTCTACACTGATAGCTCGAGCCGAGTGTCAACGGCCAGTCCCAATCTTTGGAGTAACGAGCTTGCTTGAGCAAATGGAGTCTCCTCTCTCCACTCGAGCAGTGCAATTATTTTTTTCCTTAAACTGCATTACTCGGCATCGGATGTTGAGGATCTCCATTATCGGCAAATCGATGTATCTTTTGCCCTTTATACTCGTTTTGGTGGTACTTCCATTGATCAGGGCCGCCAGGCCTGGTGGTATGGCTACTTTGGACTTGCTCGGTCTTACTCTGCAGAAGCTGACTCCCAAACTCTCTTGCGCCGGTTCATGAACAGGGCTACTCCTCGTAGTCTTATGCCGGGATCACCTGCTGCTCCCCATGCCAAGAAGGACGGTATGGAGCTGAGTTCCGGGTCTGTTTGATGTGTGGTGTCGGTTGAGATAAGGCTAGTCGCTGCTTCCGACTGGTCTTGTGTCAGGTTTGGACTGGGTGTGGTCAATTTTTGTGGTCGGGATTGTGATTGTTGTGTCAGTGTTAGTGGTGGAGTTGATGTCGGTGTTAAGGTGATGTCAAGTTGTGTCAATATTATGGTTGGACTGTGTGTTATTGTTGGTGTGTGTTGTTGTGTCAGTGTGTTTCTTGGTGTCAATATTACTGTTGGTGTATGTTGTTGTTGTGTCGTTACTAAAGTTGGTGTAAGTGTTGATGTTGAGGTGTTTATTGGCGTTTGTATTAGTGTTGTGGGTGGTTGCGTGTTTGTCGTTGTTGTGGTCTGAGTTATTGTATGTGTTGTCACTGTGTGTGTGTTGGTTAATGGTTGTGTTAAATGAATGGCAGTTGACGAGTTTGCCCTTGCGGCGACTGAGACGATCCTCTGAACGAAGTCCAAGAAGGGTGGTCTGGTGGCTTTCCCCTCCACGATGGTGCTCAGAGTCGACGAGCTCAGGCTGAGGCCCAACTCACTCTCCAGCCTCATCCTGTCGTGGCTAAACCTCGGACATTCGAACAGAAGGTGCCAGACTGACTCCTCCGTGAATGGATCACACACGCATGCGGGACTGTCTTTTAAATGGAAGCGGTGTAGGTATGCCGAGAATCCTCCATGTCCCGTGAAAATCTGGACTAGAGCTGGAGTGAGGACCATGTCTCTGGTAATTCTTTTCGCGGCTAGGACGCTTGGGAAGAATACCTTAGTCACGGATCCTGTGCTAGAGGATTCGTACCTATGCTGCCACTTCTTGACTGTCTCCTCACGTATTCGTTTCTTCACGAAGGAGATTGGAACTTTGTCGTAGTCCGGCGCCGTCTTTTTTGTGAGCGCCGCTTTCTTTGCAAGTTCGTCCGCCCTTTCATTTCCAGGTGTACCTACGTGTGCTCGCAACCAGAAAAAACGCACATCTCTGCCCTCCCCTCGGATTCCACGTACGAGTTCTTTGAGATCGTAGGCCAATTGGTGGGTTGCCATCGGACACCTCAGCAGATCCAGAGACGATCTCGAGTCACTGAGGATGCTGGCCGTGTCCGCTTTACTTTCCTTCACCAGTTTTGTGGCCCTGAACAGCGCGTAGAGTTCCGATTGGAAGACAGTGTTGTGCGGTTCCAGCCTGAATGTTCGGTGTTTCGATTCCCTGCCTTCACTCCACCACGTTATGGCAGCTCCTACCTTCCCTTCGATCTTGCTGCCATCGGTGTAAATGTGGGGACCGGTTATGTGGTGGGTTTCCAGGGTTTCGGGATCGAAATCTTCCAGTTGCTGGTATTCCGTGGTTACGAGTTTTGATGGGTGTGGTTGGTGAAGGTATCCCACTTTTCGCTCCACTTCTCTACCTGGAGGTAGGAACTCGTGGGAGTGACCTTTTTTCACTAGGAACAAGGTGGAGGCTTCCATTACCCGGAGGTCAAGAGGCAACTGCCCCGACAGGACGAGAGCCGATGTTAGAGACACAGTGCGGTGCGCCTTACAGATCTTCTGCACGAAGCCTCTCTGCAGTGAGTCTAACTGATTTCTGACCATCAGTTTCCCGGCTGCAGGTGCCCATGCGCTTGCGGCGTACAACACTATTGGCTCCACCACCGACACGTATATGGTCCTGATAATCTCCCGATTGAGACCCCAAGTCACCCTCGCTGCACATGCAAGCTGTTTGTAAATATCCGCAGCTTTCTTGCATGTGGCGGAAACATGTGCGTTGAAGGTGAGTTTGTTGTCTATGGTCAGCCCTAGAAGCTTGATCTCCTTGACGAGATTGAGCCGGACCCCGGACATGTGAACAACCGGGTCGTCGTACTTTAGCCTTCTTGTCATCACCATCGCATTGGTTTTGTGCGCGGCGAAGCGAAGCTTGTTCTGACTGCCCCAATCGGACACGATGCCCAACGTCCTTTCTGCCGTTTGCTCCAGGGTACTGACCTCGTGGTCGGAGAAGACCAGGACCACATCGTCCGCGTAGGCCTGGCAAAACACGCCCAAGCTATTTATTTTTGCTATAAGCGAGTCTAGGATCAGATTCCAAAGTGATGGGCCCGCAATGGAACCTTGGACACATCCCTTGGTGGTCTCCTTCTCGCTTTTCGCTCGGGCGTAATTTACCTGTACCTTTCGATTCTCCAGGTATGATGTTATAGTGTGATAAAGGTTTTTTGGACACCTTCTTGTGAGTAATTGATTCTTTATGGCTGGCCACCACGCGTTGTCGAAGGCCCCCTCTATGTCCAGTGATACTAGAAGCACGATCTTCTTTGCTTGTATCTCTGCACGTACGTGCGTCACTAGGGCGTAGAGGGCGTCCTCGGTGCCGCGCTGCGGCATGAAGCCATATTGGTGTGTGTTGAGTGATGGCATTAGGTGCCACTGAAGCCTGTTTACGAGGAGTTTTTCGACGATCTTACCCAAGACAGACAGGAGTCCTATTGGTCTGTAGGACTTCGGATGGGTGTAGTCGTCTTTGCCGGGTTTCCGAAGGATGCATACATGGGCCACCTTCCACTGCCCAGGGAAGCACGATAAAGCCAGGCATCTGTTCGCCAAGGCTAGGAATACCTCCCTGTTGCAGTTGATAGCGGCCACACATATATCGGCCGTCAGTCCATCCGGTCCTGGGGCTTTCTTTGGGTTTTGACCTTGCAAAACCATTTCAAGCTCCGCAGGCGTAAAAGGTGGGTCGTCGGCCGACAATCCTCGGAGATCGTCTGATCCCTCTCGTATTCGGTCTCTAAGCTGGGCGTGGTAAGGTGTTTCCACGAGAGTCGAGTCTTCAGGGTAAAAGGTGTTTGCAAGAAGTTCGGCAGACTGCTCGGGACTCAGGGTCTCTCCCGCAGGGTTCCTGAGGAGCGCGTCGTTTTCCCTTCTTGCTGTTTTCCTTATAACTCTGTAAATTCCGTCCCACATACTTTCCCTTTCCTGTGTGGAACAGAACTCTTTCCAGCTTGCCGTGGCGGCTTCAGTGGCTTGCTCTGTGTAGTGTTGTTTGGCTGAGGCGTATTCCTGTATTGTGTGAGCCTTCCTTGATGGTGCCGCATTTCGTATCCTTCTCTTTTTTCTGAGAACGTCTCGTCTGAGTAGTTCTAGAGAAGGGGACCACCAAGGGGGCTTGGAATCGGTTTTCCTTGTGCCAAGTTTTGGTATTGACTTTTCGCATGCTTGGTGCATCGCAGAAGTATACTCGCCGATCAGGCTCTCCAATTCCCCACGAGTTGAGGTTAGCTCTATTTTTCCGGGTGTGATATTACCGCCAGCTAGACAGGCGCTGAATGTCTCTCTAAATTCTGACCATTTCGCCTTCTTGGTGTTGTAGATGCGTGTCGAGACTGGTCTCAACGGTTCCAGGGGCTTCCCCAGACGCATCGCGAAGGTTACCGCGTTGTGGTCAGATGAAGTGAGGGTTCTGTCAACTTTCCAGCCCTCGATCCTGTCTAGAAGCGACACGCTGCATACCGTGACATCGACTATGCTGGCATACAGCCTGTCCCCCCTATAAGTCTCGAAGGTCGGAACCTGTCCTCTGTTGAGAATTTGGAGATCCTGTTCGTTCAAGAATGAGTTATACTCTGCACCGCGGTGGTCTTCGGAATTACTCCCCCACCACGGGCTCCAAGCATTGATGTCTCCACCAATGATTGTGTTAGGTGTGTGTGAGTGTGTTTTGGTGAGTATGTTTTTTAGTGTGTTAATGTACGCTGTGAGTGGTTGGTCACCCTCGAAGTAGACCGACACTACTCCAATCTTGATGTCGCCCACCTTTATTATTACCGAGGCA
Source organism: Orthosia cruda (assembly GCA_964057195.1). Lineage (NCBI taxonomy): Eukaryota > Metazoa > Arthropoda > Insecta > Lepidoptera > Noctuidae > Orthosia > Orthosia cruda. The sequence goes on along the minus strand of CAXKVB010000034.1, from coordinate 6,502 downwards.
ATGTTCTCGGTGACGAGCTGGGGGTCATGTATGACTTCCAGCTCGTCCCCGAACACAACTAAGGCTGCCTTTACTGGTTTTTGGCGGTTCAGGGTGCACTGGATGACTTGTGTGCCAGGGTTTTGTTTCATGATCCCCGTTCTACCTACATAGGGTTCTTGAACGAGGGCCACTTTTATCCCTTTTCCCTGAGCCGCAAGGTGAAACTCCGCCGTCGCAAGCTTGGAGCGTTGGAGGTTTGCTTGGATGAACTGCAAACCTTTAGTCGGGCCACTGCGAGTGTTGACCGTGGTGGTGTTTGTTTGGGTGCCCTCCTCCTCAGCAATACGAGACCCGCGACCTGGCTATGCCGTCCCACTTTTGGCGCTCTGGACAGTCGTCGCTATAGGTGGTGTGTTCCGTGTCCGAGCTCCCCCTATTTGCCCTCACGCAATTCACGCAGGTAGGGTTTTTGCCCTCTTTCCTTACGGGACAGTCCCTTCCAGTGTGGTCACCGGAGCAGTAACTGCATGTCTGCGTCGTGGCCTTACACACTGTTTTTGTGTGTCCGTACGACAGACATTTGCTGCACTGCACCAGTGGGGACTGGTCCTCTACAGGTACTCTTTGGAGGCCAATGAAGACTTTGGCCTCTCCCTGCGTGAGTCGCTTCCACAGCTCAGGGGAGAGCTCGAAAACGGGATGACAGACCAGTGAGTTCCTTGCCTTCTTTCTGTATCTGAGTTTCAGGGTCTGACTGCACATGTCCACACCGGCGAAGAGGCCCTGGTTCTGCGCTTTGAGCAGATCCACCATCTCCTCGTCGGTGTAATGAGTCTGGACTCCCCTGATACAGATCAGAGGGTTCGCCGCCTTTGGCTCTTGGGTCCTCAGGTCATCCTTCCTGTCTATTTGCTTTTTGATGAGATCCAAGTCCCGTTTGGATGCGCAATTAAGGATGACCTTCTGGTTCCTCGCCTTCCTTACCTTGTTCAGTTGGGCCCCCGTTGTTTTTAGGTCCAGAGCCACCCTTACCCTCTCCAAGACGTTTTCTCCCGTGTGTTTGGGGTCCGTCGAGGAGACGATAAGGGTGTGGTTGGACTGGGCCGGCTTTGACTGTGTTGGCTTCGGTTGCGGTGCGTGAAACATTGGTTTTGTCTGGGTCTGTGAGTTGATGGGTCTATCCCTCAGGCCATCCATGCCTTTGACGATTTCCGCCAGCGTCTTCTTCACCTCTACGACCGCAAGCTCGGTGTCAAGGTTCAGTGCTGGCGGGGCTTGCGGCTGGGGCTTGTCTCTCAGGACTCTGATGTCTGACGAAACAAGCTCCAGCTTTTCTCGGACGGGCTTTAGGTGTTGTGAGATGTCCTGGGGGGGGGGAGGAGGTGGTCTGTTGGTGTGTTGGTGTAATGCCTGGGCAATTTTCTTTATCTCAGCCTCCATCCTTTCCGTGGTGGAGGCCGCCTTCATTAATTCGTCGGGGATGCTGCAGTGGTGTTCTTGGGGAGTGGCTGGGGACACCGGAAGGTCCGTCCTTAGGCGCTCGACTTGCTTCCTTAACAAATCCAGCTGGTTCGTGACGCTGGCTATGTTAAGTTCGAGGCGCATCAGGACCGGGTTGGGGGATTCTCGTGCCGGCGATCCTGAACTAGTCCTGGCCTCCCTGCGGGTCTTTTCGTGTTCTAGTTTAACCGTTTCTTGCAAGGCCAGGACCCCTTTCCTGATATCGGCGTTTTCCTTAAACGCCTGAAGGGTCTCGGCTCCCAACCACTCTCTTATTTGTTTTGTTGCTTGCAGAGTCTCTCCTATCTCCTCCCTTGCGCGACTCAGTTCCATCGCTAGAGACTTTTTAGAGGCCTCGATTTCCCTCGTGTGAGCTCTCTCGACACGTACGAGCTCTTGGGCATGGCGAGACCTCTCCTTCTCCAGGTTGTATTTGTGGCGCGCTCGGGAATCTGACAGGGATAAGACGGTCTCGTATAGACCCTGCAAGCATTCGTGTGCTGTCTGCTTACATTCCCTCTTCATATTTCCGGCGGCCTCCAGAGCTTCCTTACCCTGCTGAAGCATGATGTTAGCTTCCTCCGTGGCCATGTCCATGTGTACGCCTGTACCTTTCTTCGGCGTTCTGTACAGGATGCTGGCCCGGCGGCTGGAAGGTTCGCTGGTTCGGCTGGAGGCATTTGACGTCTCGTCGTCTGTTAATGGTTTTGGTGGGGATATGTCACATCCCTCCCACCGCAGAATTGTCTCAGACACGCGTTTTCTAGATACTGTTCCTAGCTGCTCCGAGACCTCGGAGCACGCAGAACTGTACGCTGTGGCTGGTGTGTGCGGGTTTGAGACACGCGTGTGCTCGGTCACATCGGGCACTGATGCCGCCTTCGGGCCCGGTGATACCGCAGTCGGCTGTGACTGGGACAGTTTGCCAGTGGCGACTGACTTTGCCGACTTCGCGATAACCTTTTCCCGAAGTGATCGTGTCGATTTTGTGACTTTGGTTGCTTTGGTGGGAACAGATGTGGTAGAGGAGGTGGCTGACATTTTTATACAAGTATTTTTAAAACAAGCAAGAGAAAAGAAAAATGGACTTAATAAATTTTACAAATTTTAAAACTATGGTCTCAGAATTACTATTACAATTAGAGTGACTATATAAAACAATACTAGTTAGCTAGGGTGATGGACTTACTTTTTATTAAAATTTTGATATTGGAGATCTGCTGTGTGACGCTCTGCAGGTAGCGGAGTATGCCTTGCGCTCGGTGGTAGTGGTGTGTGATGTGATGCTGCGGTCGTCCCTGTCGGTTTCACCTTGTAGGCTCTTGTTTGTGATGAGATAGACAGTTTCTGCTGGGGCCGTTTTGTAGAGCCTCTTGCGCTGGTTACGGCAAGCCCAAACTCGATGGGTCTATCTCAATCCAGTGCCAAGATAATTCGAGGGGGGGTGAGGTAATGGGGGGGGGGGGGGGGGGGGGGGTTAAATAATTTTTGAGAGGGTGAAGGCGTAAGGGGGTGGCGTAAAAAATTTTTGGGAGGGGGGAGGGGGGGTAAATTGGGGGGGGGGGGAACTGGCAGGGCCAATCGAAGGGGCTCAAACTCGGGTGGTCTACCTCAACCCTGGGCCAAGATACCCTGAGGGGGGGAAGTAAATTGAGGGGGGGGGGGGTAAATTGGGGGGGGGGGGGAACTGGCAGGGCCAATCGAAAGGGCTCCTCGAGCTGGTCAAGATGGACCCAAACTCGGGTGGTCTACCTCAACCCTGGGCCAAGATATCCCGAGGGGGGGGAGAAATAAAATGAGGGGTGGGGGGGGATATGGAGGGAGGGAACTGGCAGGGCCAATCGAAGGAGCTCCCCGAGCTGGTCAAGATGATCCCAAACTCGGGTGGTCTACCGCAACCCTAGGCCAAGATACCCTGAGGGGGGGGAAGTCAAATGAGGGGTGGGGGGGGGATATGGAGGGAGGGAACTGGCAGGGCCAATCGAAGGAGCTCCCCGAGCTGGTCAAAACGGTCCCAAACTCGGGTGGTCTACCTCAACCCTAGGCCAAGATACCCTGAGGGGGGGGGAGGTAAAAAAGGGGGTTGGGGGAGGTCAAAAAACTTTTTTGAGGGGCTAAAGGAGGAGGGGGGGGATGTCCTGGTCTCCCAGTTCAGACAAGTCCAAACTCGGAAGGTCTAGGCCAAGTGGTTAAGGAGTTCCCTCGAATTACCTGATGATGATGTGGTGGTCTGCAGGCTGGTTGAAGTGTGTGGCTGTGCTGTGTGGCGGACCCTCGGGCCGGCTTCGGAGTCTTCAGGCGGGGCTGTCTCACCTCGTGTTGTTGCCTCGTGTTTCTAAAGGAGGTTAAGTACTAGGCCTCGTGGTCAGTGAGGTTAGAACCACGTGTTTTTTGGCGTTTTCCTTCTGGCTGTTCCTCCTTAGGCAGTGCTCGGATCTTGGTGAGTGGCACCTCGATGAAAAGGTCTCGACGGCGCCGATCTTTTAGCGGTTTTATATTATCAAAAAGACTTGCCTTTTCCGCTTGGTGCTAGCCCAAAGTTGCCGGGGTCCTGCTGGTATACCACTAGTCACAACACTTTGCCCACATAAATCCTGGTGAATTGAACGTTGCTTTATCACTGAACACCACTTGTTCGCGCGAATTCGCAGAAATGCACGTTTGGCGAATTTTTTAATACAGAGTGACGCGGATTAGGTGTTGTTCGGGTCGCTGTTAGGCGGATACTGGGTTAGGTTAGGTTAGGTTAGGTTAGGTTAGGTTAGGTTAGGTTAGGTTGGGGTGCCGCGAGCATGCTCGGGATCGTCGGTGAGCTGGTGCAGCGCCAGGCCACCGACGAGACCAGGCAGATGCAGGCGACAATTGATCGCCTGCAGTCCGAAGTCAGCCAGCTGCATCGAAAGCTGGCTGAGGTCACGGCCCGGCCAACCCAGGCTGAGCCAATCCCTGCGGCAGAGGGCCCCGCCCTCCATCACGGCCTCGAGGATATCATCCGCGGGGTCGTGAGGGAGGAAAGGGCCTTCGTGAGAGCCTGCCTCGCAGGGATCGAGGACCGACTCTTGCCAGAGGTGAGCCACCGACCACCGCTTGCGGCGGACAGCAGGCAGGGTGAGGCACGCGAGCGGATCGAGGCATCCGCGGAGGACGCTCTTCTGCCATCCACCACCCCGACCAACCAACAGGGCTGGACGACGGTCGCAAAAGGGAAAGGCAAGGGGAAGGGGAAGGGGAAGGCCACAAAAGCGGCAACGGCCGTCCCTGCCACCCCCGTCCCTGCCACCCCCGTCCCTGCCGTCCCTGCCACCACCCCTCCCAGCCAGTCGCAATCGACTGGCAAGGGCGGGGCGAAGGGTAAGGGGAAAAGCTCCCCCCCAGCCGGCGCCAAGAAGAGGCTCGTTCCTCCCAAGACCGCAGCCGTCGTGGTGACGCTCACCGCGGAGGCTGCGGAACTGGGAGAGACGTACGCGTCCGTATTGTTGCGGGCGCGTGCCAATGCCGATCCCGCTCAATTGGGGATCGGCAAGGTGTCTTGTCGCCGAACGCAGGCTGGGGCTCGGATTTTTGAGTTCCCAGGGGCGGAGGGTGGCAAAAACGCGGACCTCTTTGCGGCCAAACTAAAAGAGGTAATTGCGGACGTGGCCAAGGTGGCGAGGCCAGTAAAGTCGGCGGCCTTGGAGGTGACCGATCTTGACGATACGGTCACCAAAGAGGAGGTGGTGGCGGCGGTCGCGGCCATAGGGGGCTGCAGCGTCGCAGCGGTGCAAGGCCGGGGCATCAGGCCCGGCCGCGGCGGCATGGGCAGCATCCGTCTGGAGTGCCCAGTCGCCGCTGCCAAAGCCGTCCTCGCCAAGGGACGGCTGGCCGTGGGCTTCAGCTCGGGTGTGGTCCGGGCACTGGAGGCCCAGCCTCTGCGTTGTTATCGGTGCTTCGGCATCGGACACACCCGGGCTCTGTGTCCGTCCAGCGTCGACAGGACGGACACTTGCTACCGCTGCGGCAAGGAGGGCCATAAAGCCGCCTCCTGCAAGGCCGCCACGCCGCACTGTGCGGTGTGTGCCGCCAGTGGCCGCCCGGCAGGCCACGTCACAAAGGGGAGGAATTGTAGTCCTCCCCCCAAGAGGGGCAAAGCTAAGCAGGCAACGATCCGGCCTGCCGCTGTCACCGCCGCCGTCCCAGAGTCTGGGACTACGGCAGCCGCTGGCCTGGCTGAGGTGGGGGGTGCGATGTCCGACTAAATAATGTCTAGAGTCGAACATCGCATCCTCCAGGCGAACACCAACCACTGCCGAGCGGCCCAGGACCTGCTTATGCAGACCATGGCCGAGTGGTTGGTGGACCTGGCGGTGGTCGCCGAGCCGTACTCGATACCTGGCCGTTGGCTGGGCGATCGGGACGGCTCGGTGGCATTGGTGTCGCGGCCTGCCACGGACTCCCCTCCCCTCTCGCTTTTAGAGAGGGGACCGGGATACGTGGCCGCCGCGTGGGGAGAAATAGCCCTGGTCGGGGTCTATTTCTCCCCAAACCGCCCTCTAAGGGACTTCGAGGATTTTCTCGAAGTCCTAACGGCAGTCGTCGGGAGGGCGGCGCCACGCCAGGTCGCCGTGTTGGGCGACCTGAACGCCAAGTCAGCGGCTTGGGGCAACCCGGCAGCCTCGTGCAACGTCCGGGGACGCGCCGCCGAATTTTGGGCGGCTTCGTGCGGTGTGTCCCTCCTGAACAGGGGGGATGTTCACACGTGTGTGCGGCAGCGGGGAGGATCAGTGGTGGACGTATCGTTCGCCACCCCCGTGCTAGCCGCCCGCGTCGTGAACTGGCGGGTGGAGATGGTGGAGACCATGTCGGACCACCGTTACGTGCGGTTCGACATCTCCACCCAGGGCCCGCGGGGGGGAACGGCCCGCTCGGGCCAATCTCCCTTCCCGCGGTGGGCTCTCACCCGCCTGGATCGAGAGGCAGCCCAGGAGGCGGCGTTCCTCCAGGACTGGCTCTCGCCCCCTGTGCAGGCAGCCCCGGACGTTGA
>CAXKVB010000033.1:0-84746 GCA_964057195.1 Orthosia cruda | reverse complement strand
AACTAAGATAAGCCAAAATCAGTACATAATTATAATAAATTTGTATAAATTTATTTTTTCTGCATCAGCCTGGCTATTTTTTTTAGGATATATTTATCCTAAAAAAATACCCAGGGTGTTAAAGAATAACCGGCAGAACCAATTTCCAGCATTTACATAGTCTGTTTAAATGTGCACGCATCACGTAAACTGTACAAAATCAATTTAGATAACATTTATACATATAAATTGTGCGTAACTTGAAGTATTATTTAGTTTTTGTTTAATCGCAATCGGTTCACTCTATCAAAAGCTATATGAATTTAAAGTACTGATTTCAAAAAGTAAAATATCACAACACACGTAATTTAGATACTCGGACAGTTGAACTCCATATTCGATAGATAGCGTTGTGCATTAAACGTCATTTTCTAAATGGTGGTGTTAAGATTCTCCGGAGAGGAATGACCCTAGAAAAAAAATGGTAGGTAGGTAAGTAGGGTAGGGAATGCAGTCGACGGGAGGAAGCCGTGGGCACAGCTAGTAATAAATAAGAAGAAGGTTATACGTAACACCTTGTGCAGAAAAAGTAATGCATAAGATCTTTGGGCATGCTGTATTAATTCATGAATAACTTAAAATAATAATATATTTGAATATGTGCAATCTATCTGTTATCATTTTTATCAATCTATTTTGTTTTTATCACCTTTGCGTATTGTTTTAGCATTGGGATTCTAACTCTTCAACGGACCTGCTAACAGAAAACTCTAACCCCAGTTTAACGAAATTCATGGCAAAATAAATGTGACAAATTGTCCAGCGCCCGTAAACTACAGTGATTGGTAGTAAATTCTGTTCATTCAACCAATCACGGTATTCAGGACGGGGTCATTCTGGTCAGATCGCCCGATGGCACACGGCACAAGGTTTCCTCCTTGCTGGAACTCAATCCCTTGTTGGAGAAGTATCCAAAGAAGACAGAGGAATCATCTGCTACAGCGGGGAGCAGGCCGGGTTCCGGAGGGCGTAAGAATTAGTTGTTACGTCAGAAACATTTAACATACTTATTATATTAACACTGTATCTGTTTGGGTGGCACGATTCACATTGTTATTGTGTATTTTCTATTAAGTTCGTACACGTATACCCACTTAGGTTTTTTTTTTTTAACATGATCTGAGGGTATTTGTGTAGAATCAATTTTCAAATTAGTTGTTTTTTTCTTTTTTTAGAACCCGTACAATGTTTCTTATTTTATGTTTTCAAATATTTCTGGGGGTATTTGTGTAGAAACATGAAATGATTGTCTTTTTCTTCTTCTTTGTTTTGAACTTATAAATTGTCAGTGTCAGTATAATGTCATAAACGTATATTATTGATAATGTTCCGCTGTAGTAGTTTGTTTTGTGTTCTGTCATTACCCGTAGATAACATTCAATTCAACTTGTATGAGATCTACAAATTGTTAAAAGTTAAAGCGAGGATGACTAAGGAATATCTCATATTTGAAATTACATTACCGTTAATTAGCAAAGATACGTTCCAGCTATACAATTTGATACCAGTGCCGGTTCAAATTAACAAAAGTATGATCATCATCAAGCCAGCATCCGAATACGTCGCGATCAACTTGAGAAGAGACTCATACTTAACAGCCAGCGTCAACGATATTCAAGGTTGCGAATATCAAGCGGAAACCTACCTTTGTCGTCTGCGAGGACCTGTCCAGCGTTTAGGTCCAGATGAACAATTATGTGAGAAAAAGGAGCTATCTACTTGCCGAATCATGAAATCTAGGTTTGAAAACAAATGGGTTCCATTGCATGACCTTTCTACCTATTTGTATTTCTGTTGTGACTCATACTCTTTGAGAGTGATATGTGACGACGACCTACAAGCGAGCGAAGTCAGCAAGGCTGGACTTATTCAACTAACTAAGCAATGCATTGTGAAGGGTCATGATGTAACACTTTATTCTCATCAGCAATTAGAGAATACGCTTAATCTTAAGCCAAATCTACTCGAGTCTAAATTAATTCCTATAAATCATTTAATTAGTAATCTAACGCCACCTATCCAAAATTTCCAAGACTACGAGGTCAACGAAGATTCCACACCGATAAACGAATCTTTAAAGCATCTCGGTGAACAAATAAAAGCGATAAAGGAATCAGCCCAACAGACAGAGGTTTTATCGACACATGACATACATCAGTATGCGTTGTCATATAACCTTTTAGTAGCAGCTGTCGCAGCCGTCCTTTGGTTCCTGAGGAGGAGGTGTCAGCGGGCCGGTGGTCCGACCACCCAAGAGCGGAACGCGAGCGTACCAGCCAGTGTGAGTGTGTGCATAACTCAATCAGAGCCAGATCAAAGCTCTAGTGCAAGTGCGCGAAACCAATCCATGCCCGAGCAAGGTCCATGTATCAGTGATAGTGCGCGCGTAGCTTATTTTTCTAAACGGTGCTCTAGTTTGCGTACGAAGAGGCGAGACACATCGACGTCTCCCCTAGCTAAAAGGCAATCTGTATTCTCGATTAGTGACTCAACCGTTTGAGCATATATGTCTAGCTATAAGATCATGTTATGATTGTTCCTTCACCTTGTCAATCATCTCTCATCTAATAATGTCTTAACTCCCTAGCGTTTAAGCTCACACTCACGTAACTCTTTATTTTTGCATAAGCTTATCTCATCAACTCATCTCTTCCCCTCGGGAGCATGTTCGAAGCAATCATTGCAATCGACCACGTTTTGCTGACTTAGCGATACAATGCGGTCGCACCAAATGCGCCGAGCTCAGTGCATTACGGACAGCAAGCGGGTGCTGTCATTTTCATAATTTCCTCATTTTAGCGATAGCTTAGCGTAAAAGTAATCTTGTTAGCTCTCAATAATAAACCTTTAAAAGTGATTTGAGTGTTTAACTTAGTAGCATAGCGAAACCCACCAGGTACCACTTAGGTCGCGCCCCTACAATTGCGTTTCGTTCTTGCTAAATGTTACTTTTTCAAATGTCGTTTCGTTCTTTTCTTCGATTTGTTCCTAGCTTGTATAATGGTATTAGTTTGATATTTGTTTCATATTGTTATTGTTTTCTCTTTCATATTTTAATTATGTTGTGGTGTATGTATATTATACTGGTAAGGCTGGTGGGTGGTGCACGGATAATGGTGTTGCACCGTCAATATAGTCTTTAGCTAAAGTTTAATTGTATGTTTGTTAGGTATTTATATTATTCTTATTAAATGTCTTCCGATGATGATTCTTTTCACTCAGCAATTGAATCCGTTAAGTCTTCCGCTAGTGCAAGTTTCACTTCCTTGACCGACACCCTTGGTGACTTTGTGCGTCAGAGCTTCAATCAACAAAAAGGTCATTTATTTAATGTTTGCCATATTAACGCTCAGAGTGTGCCAAGTCACTACGGTGATTTGCTCGACACCTTTTCTGACGCCAATGTCCACGCCGTGCTGGTTTCGGAGAGTTGGCTCAAACCTCATCTTCTCTCTACTACCTACCCTCTTCCCGGTTTCATTCTCATCCGCAACGATAGAATTGGAAAGGGTCGGTGGTGGTGTCGCTATCTATCTCCGTAGTGATTTCCCTTTCAAAATCATTGCGTCTTCTCCTTCACCCTATAGTTCTTCTGCTGAGTTCCTCTTTCTGGAAATTTATGTCAAAGGTGTCAAGACCCTACTTGGTGTAGTCTAATTTCCGCCCGCCGTTGACTACTTTTCCAACCTCGAATTGGCGCTGGAATCGATAGGGTCGGAGTATGCACATTGCGTCATCATGGGCGATTTCAACACAGACCTTGGTCGTCCATCCCCTCGTTCCTGTAATCTCCTTCACATCATTGAGTCCGTTAGTCTCCATGTTCTTCCACTGCAGCCCACTCATTTAAATGTCTCAGGCGATGACACATGGCTCGACTTAATCCTCACGTCCACTAGTTTCCTCTCATGGTCAGTGTCCTGCACCTGGCTTTTCCCACCATGACCTCATTTTCCTCTCGTATGTCCTAAAACCACCTAAACCTCTCCCTAAAGTTCTGCACATGCGTTGTTTCGCGCGCATGGATGTTGAGAAGCTGCGTCAGGATGCGTCGGAACTTGATTGAGGACATCTTGCAGCGGCAAAAGGGGTTGACGATAAACTGCGTATTTTAATCAGGCGATCCTTGCCCTCTACGACAGACATGCTCCTGTAAAGAAAGTAAAACTTAAGCGTCCACCTGCTCCTTGGTTGACGGCTGGAGTACGTATGGCGATGAGATGCAGGGATCGCGCCTTTTGGAAATTTAAGAAGGATCGCTGCGAAGATAATAAGAACCTCTTCAGAGCTGCAAGAAATCGGTGTAATCAGATGATACGTAACGCCAAGCGCCGCCATATTCTCGAAAATATCTCATCTTCTTCTCCTGCCGAGGAATCGTCATGTGGAATTCCCCAGGACGATTGGCCTGGATGAAATCAACCGTCAATTCACAACAATTAGCCATTTGGATTCCCAAATGTTGTCTCAGACGGTTGATTCCATTACTAACCTACCCGGTCCTATCATAGAAACATTTCGCTTTTCTCCAGCCACCGAAGTAGAAATTAAACAGATGATCCTATCAATAAAATCTAAGGCTGTGGGCCATGATGACATTAGTCGTTACATGGTCACCTTGATCCTCGACTTTCTTCTCCCACCGATTACCCACATCATCAACTTTTCTCTCGATTCCGGTCAATTCCCATCCCTGTGGCGTATGGCCTATGTACGTCCACTCCCTAAAATCTCAAACCCCTCCCTACCTAACCATTTTCGGCCAATTTCCATCCCCCCTTTCCTATCCAAAGTGCTTGAGGCCTGCGTACACAAGCAATTTTCGGGGTTTGTTCACCGAGACAGCCTTATAAGCTCCTTCCAGTCTGGATTCAGACCCGGGCACAGTACAGCCTCCGCACTCGTTAAAGTGACTGGCGACATTAGAGAATCTATGGAGGACACTAAGGTGACTGTATTAGTATTAATTGATTTCTCCAACGCCTTTAACGCCGTCAATCATGATATACTCCTATCTATCCTCTCCCATCTTATGGTTTCTTCCGAGGCGCTGGAATGGTTCTCCTCTTATCTTCGGGGAAGTCAGCAGTCAGTTCGCGTTGATGAGAGTTCATCGAATTGGCGTGATCTGGAGGCTGGTGTTCCGCAGGGCGGTATTCTATCTCCATTGTTATTCTCCATCTTCATTAATTTTATAACTCACTGTCTTCGGTGTTCGTATCATCTTTATGCCGATAATCTCCAACTGTACACAGCGGCGCGGATGGAAGATTTATTGGACGCCATAGAGGATGTAAACCAGGATTTGAATGCTGTCAAAGACTGGTCTGACAGATTTGGGGTGTCCGTAAACCCCTCAAAATGTCAGGCCATTGTGATTGGAAGCTCGTGCATGATGGGTAGAGTGACGGTTAGCTCTCTTCCTCCGATTATTTTTAATGGTTCCGTCATTCCCATTAGCCCCAGTGTGAAAGATCTCGGTTTGCATCTTGACTCGACACTTAATTGGCAAAGTCAAGTCGCCAGTGTCAGTCAAAGAGCCAACGGCCGTTTGCGATCCTTATATCGTTTGAGGAGGTTTTTACCCGTAAAGACAAAGATAATGCTTGGGCAGACTTTAATTTTCCCAGTGGTCGACTATGGTGACGTGTGCTACTTTGACTTGAACGCGGTCTTGCTGGATAAACTAGATAGGGTTTTGAACAACTGTATCAGATTTATAAAAAATAGTGTTAGTAAGTCAACGGAAATGTATGTATGCTCCATAGGAAGCAAATGCAATGCTCGCTTCGTCATTACAAAAGACAGGAACATCATGAAATCTTGTAATCTGGTACATCAGCATCCAGCTGGTCACTATATTATTCGTGACGGTGTGTATTTTAGAGTGTAAGAACCATTAGACATGTTTTTAACAATATCCGTTTTAGTAACGGTATCTGTTTAAAATCTCAATATAATGCTCAATATATTTCGTCAATTGCTCTCGCTGATTGAAATTCGATTAGCGATGGCGATGCTCGATATTCCAAAATGTAAGAGATTGATCACGTGACAGAGTTAAACTATGTATAATGTATGTGAACCGTTGCTGCATGATACATGCTGCGCCATGTGACAGACAGTACAGTCGTGCTCAAACATTTTGTTAGCAGCTCTTCTTTTTTACTTACACTAGAATAGGGTAGTTGACAAAAAAAAAACTATTTAGTCCGACAGTTAGATAGACTAAAAATATTGGACACGTATTTTTCTTTTGCCACGTAAACAAAAATGACGACGATACAGTACGTTGAAATATCGTGTGACGTCACGGTGTGGGACACTTTATAATGAAAAAGTGACGTCACAAGCCCCCACTCCCGAACTTTGATACGCTTTATCTTTGTCAATTTATATTTATTTGATAAAGCAAAAAATACGGGTCCAATATTATTTGTAAACCTTATTGACGGTCTAAATAGAATAATATTTTTTTATACCCAGGAAGCATCCCTATTCTGATATTAAGTTACACAAATCTGTTTGAAAACGTTAAAACGTAGACCGATAGCGCTAGGTTTTGAGGTTTCAAAAATATTAAAGTTGTTTGTTTTTCGCATATAGTTGCCGGACCATTTGCCCAACCTAATACCTTAGTTTGTGTCATCCTAGGTATTTGCATAGGTAGAAATTTAGCTGTTTGTCTTTTCGACCAGCATCGGACGAAAAGAAAATTAGAGATGAAAATTTTACTTTCATGATAATAACGAAGTAGTAACTGATGTACAAGGCATTTTGTGTCATCTCTGTCCACGAGAATCCTAATACTTAACCAGTACCTAACACGTAGCCAACTAGCTCTAAAAGAATATTACAGAAGGTTAAATAGGTATTACGCGTTTTAGAGTACTGATATCTGTTGTTTAAAATATTTTGTGTCGAATTCATCCACGACTTTTAAAGATAATTTATTTTTTTACTATTACACCCTGTAAAATCCACAAAAGAAAATACAAGTTATTAGAGTTTATGTGTTTTTCATTATTATGGTGTGACAAAACACTATTCATAATTTGTGTCGTTTTTATCCACGAAATCGTATTATTAAAAAAAAAAATCTAGACTTCTTCGCACGAAGGGCGAGCGCGGGGATAAGCGCAGGCACAAGCGGCGCGGGTGCCGGCAAGCCATACGTGCGGCGCGTTTATTTGTTTACATTCGGTATTTGCAATTTGCAACGAAAAAGTGCGTGCGTTATTTATGATGTATTTGATTGATTATGGCCCACTTGCACGAAAAACTTAACTCAGAATTAGTTGCTAACACGAGATGAAATTGACAAAGGTCAAAGACAAAGGTTAAATTGACAAAATTGTATAACAAACTGTAAATTTAACCTAGTCTTAGCAACTGAGTTAAGTTTTTTGCGCAAGTGGGCCTTAAAAGTTAGTTATGTATGAAGCTGTGAAAGACTAAAATGGAGATTGAATTTAATAAATGTGTTATGTCGACACCAAATATGAATAACATAGTAACTCAACATTGCATAGTTTTCAACACAGCTATTTTCTTTTTTTGTAAAGTTTATTGTTTATTTTTTTATTTTAGGTTTCATGTTACTAATTTTAATTGCTTTTTCAGTTTTGATAAAACCACTGCAAGTATGATTTTCGCATATTTACAATTTACAGATATTTAGCATTTTTAATATGAAAAACATTGTAACTACGGTTACAATAGAGTCTTGAAAACATTTGAAAGATTTTGTCTGTGAATATTATTGTACGATTACGAATTATACCGACAAAAAAATAAACTTTGTTAAATATTATTGTAAGCAACAATTACAATGTGTGTCAATGTTAGATATAGTTAAATAGACATGTAAAGTACTATGGAAGAGCTAATAAACTCTTTTTTAATAATTATTATAATTCTATTAATATTCACAACGCTTTGGGCTCTGGTGGACATAGGTCTGGATAAAATTATCTATGCCCGTGTCTACCGTTCGCACAGCGGCGATCAGGAGACAAGCAGGCTCACAGATTACCTCAGTTAAGCGGCTGATGCGGCACAGTAGTGGTACCCTTCCGCCCAATTAGTGATCCGGGAGGACTTTAATGCTTACCATCAGCAGTAACGTGGTTCTTCCCATACCAGTGCAGTAATCATGCTGGATGGGAAATGCATAAGCTTTCGTTAGCGGTAATCCGCCAGCTGGTTCAGGGGGCAACAGCAACGGCGGATGTTGATTCGCACACGGCCAATTGCTTGGACCTTCTGCTGACAATAGATCCAGGCCGATACTCTGTGTCGATAACTTCACCTTGGGAATGCGAGTGACGTATGTCAGAAAAAAGGCCTTCAACAGTGCTGCCAAGTCCTGCAAGAAGGTGTTGCAAAGGGCTCGGTTCGACCACATTGGCCGAATAGGGACATAACATGCTTCTTACCCAGAAGATAGTAAAGCGTTTTGGTCCCTGGGTAAGTCGGTTCAGTCGAACTTCTGCCATCCCTCACTACCACCACTGCTGAAACCCGACAGATCGCTGGCCCGCTTCGTTAAGGAGAAGGCAAACTTTT
Source organism: Orthosia cruda (assembly GCA_964057195.1). Taxonomy (NCBI): domain Eukaryota; kingdom Metazoa; phylum Arthropoda; class Insecta; order Lepidoptera; family Noctuidae; genus Orthosia; species Orthosia cruda. The sequence goes on along the minus strand of CAXKVB010000033.1, from coordinate 76,139 downwards.
TTGCCTCTTTTTGCATAATCTTCGCGTCAGCATTCTGGTGATGCGCGGATGTATTCTTTCTCCTGGTGGATGTGAGACATATATGTCGGACATTCACATCCATCAAAAGGATGTTCGTAGCAACCTCGACTTGAACAAAGCTAGTGATCCTAACGGGATGTGACGGGATACTTACACTTGTCCTTAAAACTTGTGCGCCCGAATGTCTCCGATTTTGACACGTCTATTTCGCCTTTCGTGTGAAACTGTGAAAGAGTCGAATGCTTGGAAGTAAGCTAACGTACAGCCCGTGTCCAAGAAGGAAAGTTGAGCTGACCCTGCCAATTATAGACCCATCTCTTCGTGTGCTTAATATTAAGCTCCTGGTATACCTAGAAGCTAATGACATCCTGAAGTGATTGCCAATACGGTTCTACAGGGCATCTAGCTTATGCCGTTCACATCTGCAGTAAGGCCATCGAGAGGCGCGGGGAGGTGCTTGCCATCTCCTTCGATAACTCGAATGGTTTCGATAGGGTCTGGCACGGAAGCCTTATTAGTAAGCTTCCTTCATTCGGTCTGTCTGGTGATGGTATGTGTGATTGGATTGCAGATTTCTTGTGGGATCGGTCCATTCCAGTCGTTATCGATAGGTTCTCATCTGACCAATTGGATATTTATACCGGGGTCCCTCAAGGGTTGTTACTCTCAGCAACATTATTTTTGCTGCACATAAAATATCTGCTTGAAACTTGGGTATGCAGACGACAGCACTGTTGCTGAGAGGTACTGTTCCATCCTTGTCCTTCGTGAGGCTGTGGTGGAGCGTTTGAGCTTATCCTTGAAGCCAGTCTCCAAATGGGGCGATGCCAATTTGGTCTAGTTCTTTACTGCTAAAACTCAGGCGTGTTTTTCTCTGTTAAAATGCGCCAATTCTACTCGGCTCTTTCCTTCCGAGGTGAAAACGTGCCGATAATGGACCATCTTGTGCTTCTTGGCGTTACTTTTAACACGATCCTCAATTTTGATCCATACATTGAGGCAAAGGCTCAACTGGCTGCCATAAAATTAGGGATCCCCACAAAAGTGAGACGGTTCTTCACGCCAGAACAATTGCTCAAGTTGTGTCAAGCTCGTCAAGCGCTAGTTAGATGATGTATGGAGTACTGTTATCATTTCTGGGCCGGATCTGCCAAAAACCAGCTTCATGCACTTAAGTTGATCAAAAAACGGACCAAGAAGATCGGCAATGAGACACTGGTCGAATCATAGCTCCAGAGCCTTAAACAACGTCGCCGAGTTGCGAGGTTGTCGGTTTTAATCGGTTAAATTTCGGGAAGTGTGCGATGGAAATGTACGATCTAATTCCACCTAGCCCGTTCCATAATCGGACTATAAGACGTACGGCGATGTGCCATTGGTACATGGTGGACATCCCACCCATACACACTAAACATTTTGGGAATACGTAGATTGTACGTACAGCTAAAGAGTGGCATTCCCTGCCGGAGTTTGTGTTGCTCGATAGCTACAACTTAGGAGTGTTTAAGTCAAGAGTGAATAGGTAACTTTTAGGCAAGCGTGTTTAATCGTCGACCACGACATCGCTTACCATCAGGTGAGGAAGTGGTCTAGCGCAAGCCTACCAAATATAAATGAAATGCATTCCGCCTATTGCAAAGCTTACCACGCAGTGGATAGTAGATCCTAGAGCAGTGATGGCCCAGTGGTAACGGACACAATTTACAAGTATGGTCGTGGATTCAAACCCAGGCAAATGCTTTAATTTGTGTAAAATATTTCATCACTATTGCTCTCAAAACACTGAAGTAAAAATGCAAATCTAAGACATGTAACATCCATCAAACCACATTGGTCCCACGTGGTGGATTACGGCACATTACCTCTTACAGAGAGGAGGCCTAAACGCACAATAGACCAAATGGGAGTGTAAGTTCAGAAAAGGGGGTCCATCTATCCTGTCCTATCCTAATGCTTACGACGCCTATCGTTTGCAATTACTTCTACACATTTTTTTGTATTATTCTCCTTACCCACATATCTGTAATATTGAATGAGTCTAAAAACATGTTTATTTCATTACTACTCTTAGTTTTTCTCCAAGACCATTTATGCTGACACTACTATATTCAATTGATGTACTAAAAACCTATTCTCGATGTCAACACTGCATCTTTCTTTACAATGATAACATTTAAATTAACTGTTTAGATTTAAGAAGAAAAGCATTGTAACTTAAAATTACAATATCATCATCATCATCAGCCTATTAATGTTCCCACTGCTGGGACACAGGCCTCCGCTCTGTGAGAGGGGATGGGCCGTAATCCACCACGCGGGCCCAGTGCGGGTTGGTGGATGTCACATGTCTTCGAATTTTTGGTCCTAGGACATGCCGGTTTCCTCACGATGTTTTCCTTCACCGTTTTGAGAGCAGTGGTGATGAAATAATTTACACAAAGTAAAGCGCTTGCTTGGGCTCGAACCCACGACCTACAACTTGTAAGTCGCGGCCGCTACCACTGGGCCACCACTGCTCTCAAATTAAATTACAATATAGTAAAATATAAATAGAGCAAAATTTAAAATGTATTACATTGTATGTCAATTTAAATTACTTTAAAACAAAGAAACCCTTGTTACCAAAATTTTTGTGTAGGTATTGAAACTTGATCGACAAGTATACTTCAGTAGAAACATTGTTCATTTTTTATTACAATGAAATTATTCCATTTTACAAAAGTAGTTCTTATCCTTTATTTCTGCCTCTTAAATACGGTTAAGAGGCAGAAATAAAGGTCCTTGCTGATTTCATATGACATAAAGTTGTACCAATGTGTAACTAAAGTTATAATGTTATTCAAATTGGGTGTTGATATGTGGATACTGGACGTTACATACAGTGATTGTCCTTTGTGAAAGGGGATTATTAAAGTTCATAGAATCAAGCATTGTAAGGAATGACGGAAAAGCAGACTGTTTTAAGGACCGTGCTGAAATAAAACTACACCAATAATCACTATCACCACACAACAAAAATATCTAGTTTTTTTTTTTTTTTTCGTGTATTGTTTGTCTTACTGACTGTAGGTACAATCGGCCAAAGCTATATCTGATCACCGTAAGGACTATTTTAGCTTGCAGGGCTCGCCCGCTAAATTAACGCCGACATAATCATCAACCAATATTATCGCAGCATCGGGTGACTGTTTCTCTAGTACCTGTCAGCCCCTTGTTTTTGTAATTAAAAAAAGACGGCAAAAATCAAACAAGTCATTTGGCTATGGTCGACGCAAAAAGGGCGGTACCTAGTACACTACCTAACCAAAGCGGGGCGCGGGATATCGAGATGCAGTATAACGAAAAAGCGGTAGGTAGGTAGGTGTCGGCGTACATACCAACCTACCGCTTTCAGGTTTAAATTCGAAGCAAATCGAAGCGTCAATCTAAAATAATATTGACCACATTGACCGTCTTCTAAGCATTGACCATTGACATTCGTAGGTAATGAGATTGCAGACGCGCTGTGTACAAAATTAGCACTTCATTATTTTTATCTCTATAGGTTACACATTTGTTCATTACGTAGCGAAGATAAGAGTCAATCAATACTCAATATGATAGGTATGTTATTTATTTATGAACGCTTCGCATCTAATAAGAAATTGTACCGAACGAACGAGTTTGTGTGCGTTTGCCGCCGCCGCGTCCGCCCGCTTCAACCGCAACCATTGTTTTTGTGTTTTATTCATTTTAATACTTATCGTGAATGAAAATGACACAAATTTACAATGTCGATTTTTCATGCATTTATAATATTAATTAAGTGAACTCTAATGACTGTAATTTTTTTTTTTGAAGCGTTTGTAGCTTAGAAAAACAAAATAATTAAAAATCTTAAAATTGCGTGCCCTAATTTGGCACAAATTTATTTAATAGGCGTATGTAAGTGATCTGATAAAGGAAATAGTTATTTCATAAACTGTAATTTTTTTTTGCACTATATTTTACATATTGACCCTATGTCAGTTTGCATTGGACGATTATGACACAAATTGGGTTTGCACACTCCGCAAACTATCCTAGATATGATACCATAATTATTATAACTTTAAATATTTTTTGCCCGTTTTGATTTGAATAAAAATTATCAACCACAAATCAGCGAATTACTGAAAATGCAAGTATTAGATGTGACACAAAACGCAATAATAACCTTCATAGGTACGACTGTATCCACAGGCAAGAAATAAGCAACTTTAGAATTTTTTAAACTTATGACATCAAAATAGCCTAGCGCTATCGGTCTAAACGGACCTATGCGTAAGTATAAGTATGAATATTAAGAATAATAAGACATTTTTTTATTGTTAAGAAATTACATTCAAATGCGTTGCTTCCTGGAACTCACACTAGGATTCCTGTGTCGTGAGATCCATGTTTCTTCGTTCCGTTTACATTAATTATTACTGTTCATGTAATAGGTAACATATATAAAAAAACTTTTTGCAAAAAAATACTACCGACTTCCAAATACAAAACTACAAAGTGCAAAATAACTTAATTTTTTGAAGTCGGTGTCTTTCGTAGGTACCATTTTTTTGCGTTATGGACACCGACTTCAAAAAATTAAGTTATTTTGCACTTTGTAGTTTTGTATTTGGAAGTCGGTAGTAATTTTTTCTTCATCAGATCTTCACCAAATTAAAATGGGACCAATTTCGGAACATACTTTTTCAAACAAAAAAAGAATTTTCAAAATCGGTCCACAATTGACGGAGTAATCGGTGAACATAGACAAAAAAAAAACAAACTTGAAGTCGAACATAGAACCTCCTCCTTTTTGGGAAGTCGGTTAAAAACGTTACAATAAATTACTTAATTAAATCTAATCTACTTGTAATTTGCAGGAAAATGAATATAAAATAAAATACTAAAACAAAATAGTATACCCAGTATGTATGGTTATGCATGTACCTATGTTGTGTGTGATTGTAATGGTGTGTATGTATGTGTGATAGTGTGTGTAAGTCGCAGTTATGTTTTTTTTATTCAAAATGTTTAATTCAATAGAGTTTTTTTTCAATAATTCTGTTGTTTTACTTGATTCCAGTAATTTTGCAAAACTTATGATGCCAGCTTTTAAAAGTGTAATTTTAGGTTGTGTGTTAAACTGATAACTGGCTTTCAAGATAACTACTTTTTACGTAAATAAAAAAATACGTAGGTGAATCTACCTAAACCTTCCGAATCATGGTTGTTTTATTTTGAACATAATTAGAGACCACAGAGACCTCTAGGCAAATGACATTCTAACAACTAAAGCGCCGCGAGCATGGAAATGCCAAGGGCTATCGAATTGTCACGATTTTTCACATTTTGTCATTTAAGTCATCGTCATCGCTTATGGACTACGGTATGGCACTTTGTCTAGAACTTCAGGTAATTTTTCAGAGCTTCGTCATTACAAAGGACAGGAAGATCGTGAAATCCAGAGATCTGAAGCACACTCGTCCGCCTCCTACTTTTAAAATTCGTAGTGGTCTGTATATAAGAACGTAAGAAAGGTTTTTGGGTTTATAGAAATCACTTTTAATACATGTTGATCGGTATTAAATTTACTAAATTTGATTCTTGTTTTAAAATATTTAGGTTTAATTAAGTATTGATTTATTATTATATAATTAAATTCTTCTTCTAATAAAAAAACCACGTCGCAAGTTTACATAAAGACCGACAGTAATCGCTATTAGATGTTGTTAACATCTTCAGATATCCCAGTTTTATCATTTATGTCAACGTAAAATTATAGCGGCTTACTGTTTCGATCGACTATCGATAAAATTTTCGATCACTGTAATATTAATTGTTTTTTTATGACATTGGAAACATGTTGTATTTTATAATTTACCAGTTCATAGTTCTACTCCTGGGCATGCCTCATTCATGTAACCTTACTGCAAAACTCATTTATTAATATCATTTAAAATAAATCTTTCTCTCTCTCTCTCTCAGAAAAGTTTTTATTTATTATGGTATTCTACAATGAAGATTATTCTACCTATACAATGTGTCCGGACTTCTAGTAATACAACTTTAAGACTGTTAAAAAGAGTTAATTTAATCGATAAAAACCCCCCAAATACGGGAAGAAACCACCATACCCTCAAAGATAGAGCAATTTTAGTACCTGACTTACTTATTACGATATTCACATAGTCTAACAACCAAAACTTTGGATTTACGGCCATAACATCGAAAATCTTAACAAAATATTCATCTAACACTCAAAAGATAAGATATTTTTGTATTGAGCCATAACATTCAAATAGTAAACCTAATTTCACAAGTTATATTGCATTTCCAAAAATTCTGTTAAGTTTTTAGGAAATAACACATGTCTTTTACGAGTTTTTTTGTTAGTTCTTGAGTTAACCTACACACTGACAAAAGAATCACAGCTCTACGCCAATTACTTTTAATTTTATTATTGCCTAAAAAGAAACCCCTGCACATTTTAGCCTTATATTTTTTGTACAATTTTAGGAATTGCATTAAAAATAATTGGGAATTAGACCTGGGAAGAAAATGCAAAGCCAGCTTCATAATTGCTAAGGACAGACAAACAATGAAATCACACCATCTTTATCACAACCATCCACCTTATAATTATGTTATACGTGACGGAATTTATTATAGGCTGCTATGATTTAAAAAATGGTCAGCAAAGCATGGAGATTTTGGCGGCTGCGAGATGTTTTCTGTCAGCGCATGTAGTGAATAGAGATTTTGTAGATTTGTTATTCTTACTTGCTGGTAACAAAATTTATAAGCTATTAATGACATTCTTATTTTAACTTTTATTATTAGGTTACGGTGTAGGCAATTTATGTAGAGAGTTTCTCTAAACTAATATTAATTATTTTGAATTTTATTGATGTTGTTATTTCACCCTGGTTTATTTATACTTCTTATAATTCCTGTATGCTTTTTTATGAATTCCCTAAACCATATATATTTGAAAATGCATTTGCCCAGTCATGTGGTAACGAAAACAGAATGGAAAAGTGATAGCCGTGGTGCAAGGATACACCTTCTGTCTTGATTATAGAATGCAGACAACTGACAAATATATATGCTCTTTAGGTAGAAAATACAAGGCTCGTTTCACAATTACAAAGGACAGAGTCACCTGGAACATATTAATCCGCCTTTTTCGTATACATATAATACGAAATGGAATTTATATAAAACTGTAATTTTAACATTTTAAATTTACCTATGTTAGTTGAAAATGTATGCAGAATATAGTTTTGGTTTCGATTTAGTTTCCTATTTAGTATTCAATTGTAAAAATAATACAAATTAAATGTATATAGTATATGAATAAAAAACATGTTACAATCTGAAAAATTCTTTATTTTGATCAGTCAGGTATTTATTTATGCAAATATTTAATTTCGCTATCAGTGTGTTTTAATTCTCTAAGAATATTTTGTTTTTCACAGTTAAATGGTACCGGAAACAGAATGGGAAAGAGGTAGCCACGATAGAAGGATACACATTTAGTGTTGATCGAATGACTGATTCAACTTATAACTATAAGTGCTCCCTAGGCAAATCATGTAAAGCTCGCTTCACTATCACAAAGGACAGAGGGTACATCAAATCCTGTTATCTGGAACATAAGCATCCACCCCCTAAGTTTATAGTACACAATGGTTTTTATATAAAAATGTAAGAACAACTTCCTAAAAAGTGTGCGGGGTTTGCTTACTTTATATTTGTATTATTTATGTACTTTTTCCTCCGTTAAAAAATTTCAATACTCAGACTATGTAACATCATCATCTTCCTGCCCTTGTCTCAAGTTACTTGGGGTCGGCGCAACACGTTTTCTTCTTCCATACCGTCTTGTCCACCGCCAACCTTCACGCTATCACTGACTCCCTTTTCTCACACTTTTTATCACTTCTCACACAGTCCATCTATCTTCAACGTATGAATGAAAACAATCACAAAAAATAATTCACTCGATATTTACTGTCTTAAGCAATTTTATGTAACGGGAGTATACTGTGACCATCAGACAAAAGTTACATTAATTTAACTATCACATAATGCAAACAATATGGCGGACAACGCTTATCGATAATATCCGAACTACGGTGGGCAAATCCGAACATCTCTCGAGACGTAGGCATAACGCCGTTGCGTATAAAGCAAACGACTCAAGACCTAGGTTGACCCGACTTTATACTGAAGACATACTGGACGTCAGCATGTACGGGATTAGGATGGCCCTGAAGTAGCTTAACCAGGCGTTGGCTGATGACGGAATTACGTCCGTGTATCTACTACTGTTTTGGTTTTGATAAATTTTCAATTACATGAATTCGGTCAATATTCAATTATATAAATTTCGATTTAAAAATCAAGGTTAATAGAATGAAAATGCTGAACAAATAACATTGAAAGTTATTTTACTTCAAATAATTTCAGGATGTTTTCTAGCGATCTACAAGATATTTTATGCAGTTTGAAGATTATTTTTGTTCTCCTAAATCCTTAAACAATTAAACCCCATTTTGGTTAAAGTTCTGATAGTATTTATTTATTTATATTCTAAGATATGTTCGTAGTCGCATCTCAGTCGCAATCTGTGAAAAACAACTCTATGTTTTGACAAGCTTTTGACATTGATTGTCACAAATATGACATTGCGACTGAAATTTAATATTTTTTAAATGTTGCCTTTTTTCTCAAATCATGAATGGTATTAACATATATTAAATTGTTTTATTTTTACAGTAAAATGGTATCGAAAACAGAATGGGAATGAGATAGCCATGATACAAGGATATACATATGGTATTGACCGTCGCAGTAAGACAACCTATACGTATAGGTGCACCATCAGCAGGACATGTAGAGCTCGCTTCACCATCACAAAGGACAGAGGGTACATCAAGTCCGGTCATCTGGAACATAATCATCAACCTCCTAAATTTATAATACGCAATGGTGTTTATATAAAAATGTAAGAAACGCACTCACTTAACTGGAAATTGGCAATAGCAGTATCGAATCTACCAAACCGGAATTCTGAGGAAGATCGAGATATTTAATAGGCATTAGTTAACCAATAAAACCGTTGCGTATATAGCAAACGACCGAATAGCTAGAATGACCCGACTCCATACCAAAGGCATCCCGGACGTCAGCCTGTACGAGATCAGGATGGCCCTGAAGCAGCCTAACAAGGCGTTGGATAATGATGGAATTACTTCCGTATACTGTTTTGGTTTCTATCAATTACAATCAAGGTAAAAATAATTAAAAGTTAACTACATTCAACGTTCTTTTACTTCCAAATATGTCAAAATGGTTTTCTAACGATCTATACGGATTTTTTTGAGGCTTGAAGTATTTCTCTTTTTCCTTCTCATAAATCCTTAAACAAATGAAGTTTATTTGAAACATATGTTGTTGAAGTTCTGAAGGGAAATCTTGTATTTTGAGGTATACTTTTCCATTCGCATCTCAGTCGTAATCAGTCAAAAACAATTCTTATTTTCTTATCTTGATAAGCTTTTGACATTGATTGTCACCGAGATAATATTGTGACTGGAATTTGAATGTTCTTTAAGTACGAGAATTGGCCTTCATGAGTTCAATAACTATGCTGCCGTGATGGCCCTAAAACGCAGTAAGAGGTTTTTTTACGTTTTTTAGTATATATAAATATTGATTTTAATGGGCATGTTATAAGGAACACATTGGACTAACGTAGATTTTGATTCGGTGATTTACACGATAGTAAAACCAATTTTGTGAAAGCAGTAACTCAACATCGCAGGTCAAAATATAATGTAAAACTAACTAAAATACAGATAAAGCAGTTATGTCAACAATGACCCGTCACTTCACCAAGTTAAACGCAGTAAATATCTTTATTACCACATACAATCTGTAAACTACACCTAAAAACATATGTAGGCATATAGCTTGAATACGAAAGCGTTAGACAACAATGCGACAAATTATTGCGAAACTGCTATTTTAATTATATAAACACTGTTGAGAACAGCCTAAAAATAATGCCAAGACGTTCTGGACATTTATTAAAAATAAAAGGTCGTCGTCAAGTACATTACCTTCAGTAATGCACAACGATGACGAGCACCATTCCTCGAGTGGTCCTGTTATTGCTAATTTATTCGCGTCTCACTTCAGCTCTGTTTACTCTATTACTGCTTCCGCGCCCTCTTTTTGTAGCGTCAGCCCATTAGTCGGTTCGTACAACAGCAAGATCTTATGTCCCAGAATAACTGAGAAATATATCTTTTCTAAATTGAAGACCTTGGATCCTAATAAAGGAGCAGGGCCCAATGGAATCCCTCCTCTCTTCATTAAAAGATGTGCCCCACTTCTGTCGTACCCATTGAAATAAATTTTTAACAAATCCCTCATAAGTGGCACGTCCCCTGTTGAATGGAAGGGGGCGCCGATAGTTCCGGTCTTTAAGAAGGGTGACAGTGGTAATATTAAAAACTATAGACCTATTTCGATGCTGTCATGTTTTTCCAAAATATTTGAAAGTATCATCTGCCCAGTACTAACAAGTCATACCAAATCCCTGATAAGATTGGAGCAGCACGGCTTTCAGGAAGGCAAATCTGTTTTGACTAACCTTGTCGCATACATCACGCCTATCATGGACGGAATCGATGGAAACCAGCAGATTGACTCGGTCTACACTGATTTTGCTAGCGCCTTCGACTGCATAGATCACAAACTACTTATTAGTAAGCTGCAAAGTCGGTGTGATATTTGTGGTTCGATTCTGAGTTGGATTGAATCATACCTCGAAAATCGTGAGCAGGTGGTGATTAACAAATACATTGCCACATCCGGGGTCCCATTTGGGCCCAATACTGTAACCATCAAATCCACCATTGCCCCTTTGCTCCTTTTTTGCCGATGACATGAGAATCTCACGTCGAATGAAGAAAATGAAGCTTAATGCGTCAAAATGCCAACATATTCGCTTCACACGAAAAAGAAAGGTGATTGAGACGGGCTTTCGCATAAATAACGAGGAAATCACTGTTGTACTAGAAGTTAGGGACTTTGGCGTGATTCTGGACTCTAAATTAAGTTTTATTCCTCATTATAGCAGCATTGTAAAGAAGGGTGCCAAAATTATGGGTGTTTCATAAAACGCAACACCAAAGACTTCAAGCATACTGCCTCTAAGATAACATTATTTAATGCCTTGGTGCGTAGTGTGCTTGAATTCAGCAGTGTTACCTGGAACCCACACTATGCTGTACACTCAGTTCGTATCGAGTCGCTCCAAAGGTCTTTCACAAGGCATCTTGCATTTGTTACCCCTGGTGTCAGAATGCGATGTTCGTACGAAGAGAGACTGTCTCGTTTCGGACTACACACCCTACAATATCGCAGACGCATGTTGGAATTGCTGTTCATCCAGAAAATTGTGCGGAGTACCACATCATGTGATGGACTTTTGGAGCGTATCGGGATATGCGTTCCTAAACTAAATGCCCGGTGAAAATGTAGGAACTTGTTTGTAACCCCCCAACATAGATCGAATCTTGGGATGAATTGCCCTATAACAAGGCTTCCTTCAACATACAATGCTTGGTGTGAGCTACTTGACCTAGACATCTTTTATGACCGCCCCACTCAGCTCAGACGAAAGATCTTGGGAAAGGAAAGGAAAGATAGTTGTGATCTGTGTGATATGATATAATTCGATTTTAATGCAATTATTGTTATTCTCATTGTTTTAATTTAATTGATTTTTAATTGTTAACTCACGGTTCTTATTTTCTATTTATAATTTGTATTGTAATTTTCCTTATTTTATAATTATTATTTTATTTATTCATTTATATTCTTATTTAATACATTTTTTTATATTTAAAAAAAGAAAACTTATAAACATTTAAAAAATAGAGGCCAACCGGTATCGGGAACAGGGTCCAAGCTACCGGTGGTTAGGGCTCCAGAGACAGGACAGACTCCACCTCCTCACAATGCGAGCCGTATCGAGGAGTACTGTCTTCTGTATCAGACCCTTGGTCCAACCGCCCAATGACAGCCTCGACAGATGGTCGTCGAGGCTCTTGGCCATCAGGCCGTTGGCCGTAACGACAATCGGTACAATGATCGCCGAGTTCACATTCCACATGTCGACAACCTCGTGTGCTAAGTAAAAAAAACAAATCAAGTATCTTGATTTGTTTCTCTTTCTCAGCTTTCACGAGGTTCTCGTCATGCGGGATGGTGACATCGATTATCATTGTGCGGCGCGCTAATCGGTCTATCACCACCATATCCGGCTTATTGGCAACAATAGTCCTATCAGTGATGATAGACCGATCCCAGTACAACGTGACATGGTCATTTTCGAGAACTGGGTCGGGCACATACTTGTAATACGGTACCTCCGATTCCACTAGATTGTACTTCAATGCAAGTTGCTGGTAAATAATCCTGGCCACTTGGTTATGCCTTTGTAAGTACTCGTATAATATGTCTGATAGATTCACCCGGACGGTGGCATGCCCGACATTTATGTCAACCGTCCCGTCCTACATTATATGTCTCCGGTATTTATTCGTCAGGATAACTTCGTCCATAATTGCACAGACAAAGACGAAAAATAAAAAGATCATTTATTTTATTCTTTGTTATATTAGATTATTGACATGTTTTATTTATGAAAGTGCTGTGCACATCTGTAATTGACGTAGACACTAGAATAAGACCCCAGAAAATGTATTATGTCCATTTTTGTGTTTGTGTTGTTGAATAAATAAATATAAACTAAAATGCAGTAAGCAGTTTTTGTTCCAAAAATGTTAATACTGCAAGATTGGTCACTGATTTATTTAATACTAGAGGACGCCTCGCGGTTTCACCCGCGTAGTTCCCGTTCCCGTGAGAATACAGGGATAAAAAGTATGTCACCCGGGGATAGAGTAGCTTCCCAACGGTGAAAGAATTTTTGAAATTGGTGCAGTAGTTTTGGAGCTTATTTGGTACAAACAAACAAAAAATCTTTCCTCTTTATAATATTGGTATAGATAATTTACAGATTAAAATTCAGCAAAATGCTTGAATGTGGTACTTTATTTAGTGTTAGTCAAATAGTTTTATTTAGTGAAAACCAACTAAATTGCAGTACGTTTATTATTTACTGCATTATAGTTGGTATTGTTCTTAAGCTGAAAAAAAACTATATGCTAATTAAGTAGCAGTATGACTCACTGTTACTGCATTATAATTAGTAACTTGAACAATGATACTAAATGCAGTCAAGATCGTATTTTACTGGGTTCTAGTCAGGATCTGTCTCTCAATCAATCGCGTTTTAAACGCTACGGAAGGCAAGGAACTCACGAAGCAGTTTTTACCCGCGCCCGCCGTAGCTGCGGGACCGCAACACACGTACAAACAAGAAATACACAGAAATGTAGATTGCAAAGAAAAATGGCCATGCTCCTGACGTGGCGTGCAACTAGTAAAATTTAACAAAACGTCCCTTGATAAAACATACTTTGTTTTATTTGCCTATACATATAATAGTAACTAAGTACGGCCTTCAATATTTTTTATAAAGATGGGAGAGTCAAGTAATAAAGAAATATGTTTTTGAGGTAAGGTGGTATATTATTAACCTGCGGCTTTTTAAAATTAAGAAGTTGTCACTTGTTTGTTTTTGCCAAATCCAAGCCAGCTTGTCCAAAATAGGGAGGCCACGTAATCGATTAATTTATGCAGTATCGAGTTTTAGATATAAAATCATTACTTTCAAGGCGCAGATACCCCTAAGTAGCTGATTAAAATTCGTTGTCTTCATTACTAAAAGTCGTGCCGGTCTCGAAAGCTTTGACGGAATCATTGACGAGTTGCTTCCAAACCACTCTTTCTTCGGCTGTTCTCAGGGCAGTGGTTACGTGAGTCCCGTAATCACCATGATGAGATCTGACAATCGAATGGGTGAGCGTCCGCGTGGCCTTTTCCCATCAACTTTCTCCACAACAACCAGTTTCACCAGGTTATCTGGCTGTCTCCGGGTGATGTAACCAAAGTAATACAGGACTCTTTGGTAGCAGATCGTGGCGAGTCTGGTTTTAATGTTCAACTGGTTGAGAATGGACTTATTAGTGCGTTTTCCTCTGCATGGTATGCGCAACATTCTTTTCCAGCACCACATCTCAAAAGCCTCTATCTTTCTTCGATCCACCGAGCGAATTGAACAAGATTCGGAGCCGTAGAGAAAAATCGAGAATATCAGGGTTCTAACGAGTCTCTTTTTGGTGTTACTAATAACAACAAAAAGAGTCTAACGACATCTTGCTCATTGCAGTTTTGGCCTGCCAGTTACACAAACTCACTCACGAACTCTAGATCGACAAGTGCTCCCGTGATTTTAGATACTTTTTTTTAATTAGCTTGAGTCATATCTAATTACAATAATTTACTTCGTTAAATTTCCGACAATTGCCAGCTTAAGGGCTTGTACAGAAAACTGCGATGCGGCGTCGCATCGTAAAAATCTACGAGCTTGTTGCTGTTTACTGCTTAGCTGTTTTCTGCATTGTGAATTCGCATCGCGCCGATTCGTAGTTTTGTGTACAAGCCCTAAGGCTCCACTGTCACTCATAAAGTATTGTTGAAAAACATCTCTAAAGTTATTGGCTTGTCTGCACGGCGAATTGATTGAGCTATTTGTATACTCTCAAGATTATGACTGAAATGTTCTGCTCTAATCTTATGGCCGTCTCGTTTTCATTAAAACAATTTGAAGCTTGCTTTGATAAAGTTATTGATACATCCAAACATGATTTAATATTCGCCATTTGTTTGTCAAAATGCCAAATTCACATTCCACGTATATCCGCGTTCTAGATAGGCAATAGTAAAATACCCTTTAATAAACACTCAAAAATTTACCACGATAAGGTCTCATTTTATTTTGATGCTACAAAAATGCCTCATTGGCTGCGAATACATATGGGATAGATGGCAAAGTAGATCCGGGCTTTTTTTTTTATTTGGTAATTTGATAGAACGGCTATGAAGAGCATAGAGAGAGGGAAAGAGAGTAGTATTTTAAAAATGGTTAAAAAGTTAGTTTTTTTTACATACGTACATGTACATTCAGTTGAAGACGCAAATTAGAATGCAGTAAAAAAGTCTTATGCTGCAAATTAGTCTGCAAAGTAGAGTATCAATCAAAAGATTTTGTAGTATCAAGTATTTTTACTGCATTTTAATCTGCATATGTGTTCCGTTTTGCATGCAAGTAACTGCTATGATTATTAAAAAAATGTTTTGTTTTGAATGTATTACACAAAATATATTTATTTTTCATAATTCAATCTTTGTTATCACTTAGTCCTCGTGGCAATAAATAATCCACCATGCAGAGTCAGTATTATAAAATATACAAATTTTAAAAAAAAATGCGGTTTTAACGAAACCGCATTTTTCTCATCCTGCATTTTAGGGCCTGCTCGGCAGTATGTAAATATTGCACTTTTCTCAAATACATGTTGTTTAATTGATTACATTTTATAGTCGTATGGTACAGAAACAGAATTCGAAAGAGATAGCCATGATACAAGGATACACATACGGTGTTGACGGTCGAATTAAGTCGACCGATATGAATAGTCAAGCAGGACATGTAAAGCTCGCTTCGTCATCACAAAGGACAGGGTACATCAAGTGTACCTCTCATCTGGAACATAGTCATCAACCTTATATTACTCAATGGTGTTTATGTAAAAGTGTAAGAACCGCACTCACGTGACTGGAAACTGGCAATAGCAGAGTGTTCATCAAATCAAGCCATCTGGAACATAATCATCCACCTGTTTTGGTGTTGGTTCCTTCTCCGCCGCCTCCGTACTCGCCACTGCCTGCGTACTCGGCCTCTTCTCCCGAACCGTCACCGTCGTACTCGCCCCCTGTGTTGACACCCCTGCTGCCGTTTTAACAGCGTTTCGACTTGGATGACTCTGTTTTGGTTTCGATCAATTGTAGTCTCCACCCGTCCTATTCCCACTTAACAATTGGCAACTGAATGAAAAACGGGCATGTGCTTTAAAAATAAAACTTTAATTTCTAAAACTAAATTATATTAGCCGGAGGCACATAAATATTTGTAAGTCGTGGGTTACGGACGTCTGTAATCACTTCTGCAGGGATAGTTACTCCCCTATAGTTTGAATGTAGTAGAAATTATGTAAGAAAAGTAAAATTACCATTCCGTGGTGGTCCGAGGACCTCGCATCGAAGAAGAAGAGTGTTGCAATTCTGAAGAACCGTGTCCGCAACGCCGCACCGGTCCGCAGAGCGATGGTCGTCAATGAGTATCTGAAAGCAAAAGTGGAGTATGAGTCCCAAGCCAAAAAAGCCCAAGTCGCAAGCTGGAAAAGCTTCTGCGAGAAGCAGGACGGAGAAAACCTATGGGAGGGCATTTATAGAGTCATCAGAGGGACCACCAGGAGACAGGAGGACCTGACCCTGATGAGCGATGGTGCATTTCTGAACCCAAAGGAATCAGTAGCCTTACTCGCCGACACGTTCTATCCAAAGGATATAGAGGAAGAGGATAACGCAGACCAAAGACTGACCAAGGAAGCAGCCAGACGGGTAAATTAATGGTGTCATGATGAAAATCATGACCCACCATTTACACCACTGGAGCTGAAGACAACCGTGGGACGCTTCAACCCAAAGAAAGCCCCGGGAACGGATGGGTTTACGTCGGACATCTGCAGTCGAGCGATCTACCAGGACCTGGACGCTTTCCTTGCCCTGTACAACAAGTGCCTAGAACTGGCACACTTCCCGGACACATGGAAAGAGGCAACGGTGGTAGTCATCCGAAAACCGGGCAAGGAAAATTATACGAACCCCAAGTCATACAGACCGATAGGTCTTCTACCGGTCTTGGGGAAGGTCCTGGAGAGGATGGTAGTGGCGAGGATCAAGTGGCAGCTGGTGCCGCGGTTTACTACTCGTCAGTTTGGCTTTATGCCCCAGAAGAGCACCGAGGACGCCCTGTATACTCTAATAAAGCACGTGCAGTACAAGTTGAGGCTGAAGAAGCTAATTGTCCTGGTGTCATTGGATATAGAGGGGGCCTTCGATAGCGCCTGGTGGCCCGCAATCAAAGTCAGGCTGGCTGAGGAAAAGTGCCCCGTGAACACCAGAAGGCTAATCGACAGCTATCTCGACTGCAGAAAAGTAAGAGTAAGGTATGCTGGGAAGGAGTGCACGAGGGAAACCAGCAAGGGCTGTGTCCAGGGGTCAATCGGAGATCCAATCTTTTGGAACCTAATACTGGACCCGCTACTGCAAGACTTGGAGAAGAGCGGATATTTCTTGCAGGCGTTTGCCGACGATATAGTTTTAGTCGTTGATGGTGACAGAGCGGCTGAAGTCTCCCGAACTTCCAATGCAGTCCTCGCCCGTGTTCAGAGTTGGGGCGTCAGAAATAAGTTGAGGTTTGCACCGCACAAAACCTGTGCGATGCTTATAACCAATAAAAGTAAGTACGACACGCCGATTCTGAGCATGGCCGGGGTTGACATTGGTATGGTCAGGAGTATGAAGCTGCTGGGTTTAACCATCGACGACAGATTAACTTTCAACGAGCACACCAAAAATGTCTGCAAAAAGGCAGCGGAGGTGTACAAGCAGCTTGCACCCGCGGCAAGAGTTAGCTGGGGCCTAAATAGGGAGGTTATAAAGGTCATATACACTGCAACAATAGAACCGATTATCATGTACGCGGCTGGAGCCTGGGCTCCCGCTACGAAAAAGTTGGGTATACGTAGGAAGCTAGGCTCTGTCCAACGAGGATTCGTCCAGAAGCTCTGCAAGTCTTACCGTACAGTCTCATTAAACTCGGCACTGGTACTGGCGGGCATGCTGCCTCTAGACCTCCGCATACAAGAGGCAGCCGCCCTGTATGAGGCAAGGAGAGGGTCGTCCCAGTTCGTACCAGGAGACCGGGAGATTGAGAGTATGGTGAGATTTGCAGAGACGTCTCACCCTGCCAAACAAATGGCTTTGGAATTCATGTGCCTGGCAGACCAACAGCTTGTGGATAGCCAGAACGTGCAGGCAGTGCGAATATTCACTGACGGCAGCAAGATTGAGGGGAAGGTCGGAGCCGCATTATCCCTGTGGGATAATGAGGGTGAAATCCAGAACCTCAAGCTTAGCCTCGCCGCGTACTGCACTGTCTACCAGGCGGAATTACTAGCCATTTGCAAAGCAACGGACGTTATCCTCACGCGCAAAGAGATGAGCTATGGTTTGTACAGCGACTCAATGGCAGCATTGCAGACGCTTGCAAGCCATGGCTCTCTCCATCCCCTAGCGGTCCGCGCACGAGCCAACTTGGCTCGGGCATTGGACCAGAAAAAAGATGTGTCTTTCTTTTGGGTCAAGGCCCACGCGGGCTTGCCGGGGAATGAGCGCGCTTCGAGTTGGCAAAGAAAGCGGCATTGTCGTTACAGAGGAAGCCAGACTATGACCAGTGTCCGGTTTCATTCATCAAGCGATAAATCCGTCTGGATACGCTTGGTGAGTGGAACCAGAGATATGTGTCGGGCGAGACGGCCTCGGTGACGAAAATGTTTCTTCCGTACGCCGTGGCTGCCTACCGTATTGTACAACGGGTGAGGCCAACAGGCGTACTCACGCAAGTTCTAACAGGGCACGGTGGGTTTTCAGAATACTTGAATCGTTTCAAGTGTAAGGAAAGCCCATCGTGCACCTGCGACCCTAATGTCGCGGCATCAGTCCAGCATATCATCCTAGAATGTCCAGTGTACGCCAAAGAGCGCTACAACCTGGAACAGGAACTGGGTGTAGCACTGCATAGGGAAAGCGTACGAGAGATGAGTTATGTCGGGCTACTGTGTGAATATAGCCGAGAAAGTGATTAGTAAAAATAAAACCTGATAAGATAACTATGTTACTATTATATTATGTATATAGTTCAGTAAACATAGAAAAAAAAGCACAATAATTGTAAAATAGCATAAGAAGTAGGATAAGACAAATTGTAATTTATGTGTAAAGTAGATTTATTAAATAAGTGTGTAATGATGTATAGCAAATAAGATTATGTAAAAAGAGTACCTACAATAATTAGTTTTAGATTATTAAATAAGTAAAAAACGATGTAATGCTAAACAATGTAAATAAAAACCCTAGTAAAACAAATTATTTCCCCATGGTTCTGAAATGAAATAAAGAATTGAAATAGGACGCATAAGCAGTAATGAGCATAGGAAGTAGGTCATGAAGTGGGAGTCCCACCCACTGAATAAATGGTGAAGGATGAATGAAACATATAGTATGAGGCATAAAAGTGCGAGAAGCATAAAAGCGAGAACTAGTATAAATGAGGATAAGATAAAACATAGGCACCAATAACGTTGGTGGAACTAGTCCGAATTTTACAAAAAAAATAAAAATACTTCCCTGTAGTTGCAGGAGGCCGAATATGGAATCTGGCCGGAGATCTGAGATCTGTTAAGTTCTATTTTTAAGAACTAGATAAATTTAAATAATATTTTATGAATTTTGACCATTTTAAAAGTTTGTTGTTTATTATTTACAGCGCAATGGTGCCAACACCAAAATGGGAAAGAGATAGCTATTATAAAAGGATTTACTTATGGTCTTCATGGTCGGAATAAGTCAACCGATATGTATAGGTGCACCGTCAGCAGGAAATGTAAAGCTCGCTTCGCCATCACAAAGGACAAAGTGTTCATCAAATCATGTCATCTGGAACATAATCATCCACCTGTTTCGTATATAATACGAAATGGCATTTATATAAAACTTTAAGAACCATTTATTTTTGTGTTAGTTCAAAATGTGTTCCATGGCTGCTTACAACGTTCCACTTTCGCTCAGGGATCGTCTTGTTTTCAAAGATGACGAACCCTAGCTTGAGTCATCGTCAACGCTGATATGTAACGAGGTGGTGGTTCTTTGTCCGTCGCCTCCGTACTCGCCGCCGCCTGCACACACGGCCTCTTCTCCCGTACCGGTACCCTTCGGTTGTGCCTGGACCGTCGTACTCACTCCCTGTGTTGACGGCCCTGCTGCCGTTTCAACAGCGTCGTGTTGACTAGGATGGCTCTGTTTTAGTTTCGATCAATTTTCGATTTCCTTCGATCACACACTTTAATAAGTATATAAGAATACATTTGTGACAGTAGGACTCGATTGAAATTGTAATTATTTATATTTTTTATGTAACGACAGACCTTTTGGTGACATAATGATCATTTCTTTCTTTCTTTATTTTAGTATAAAAAGTATTAAAGTATGAAATGAATAAAAAGGCTGATTACATCTCAAGATATTTTATTTTAAGAAATGTCATACAAATTCATTTTCAGCTTTTTAAATCCTCAAACAAAGGAATTTTATTTCAACCATAAATTAATGAAGTTCTGGTTTTTAAATACCTGCATATTGCCTTGTTAGTTGCCTGACGTGGCAAAAACACATACACACATCAACACGGTCTAGGGATATTTCATACTCAATTAAATAACTCGAAAAGTACTGGCCGCATTGGAATCTTTTATACACCGATTTGTTTGTAATTTATCTCAGACCAATTCCAAATTCAAATTTTCGAAAATTCTTTTGTTTCGGTGGCATACAAATGTCTTGATGTGTAGGAGAGGGAATTTTCATTTGTGCGAAATTTAGAAAACAATACGAATTACGTTTAGTTACAGTTTTTTTTCATTTTTAAACGAAAGATAAAGTTATAATTGAGGTATTGTAGCCATGCAACGCCAACATTTGACGAGGGCGGAGATGTTACGAGCTGTGGGAATGCTGGAAGCTGGGTCTGTTCAGCGTAATGTTGCTGAGGCCATAGGGACCCACCAAAATGTAATTTCAAGATTGTGGACACGCTATCGTGCCACAGGTGAAGTAGCGGAGATGCACCGGGGGCCAAGTCGCATCACTACCCTCAGACAAGACCGATTTTTGCAAATTACTGCGCGAGCTCAACCAAATGCAACGGCGACTCAATTGGTCCAAAGGCTGCGAGTGGAACACCAAGTGCTTGTGAGTGACCAAACTGTAAGAAGGCGACTGCATGAAAGCAATCTACACTCTCGTAGACCACTCCGGGTCCCACCTTTACGGAGAGGCAATCGTGGACGACGATTAGAATGGGTTCGGAACCACGTGGACTGGGGCCGTGAGCAATGGTCCAATGTGCTGTTCACGGATGAGTCCAGGTTCGGCTTCCATCCAGATTCACGAAAGACGCGTGTTTGGCGAGTTTCTGGACGATGGAGCCGTCTTCAGAACCCTCAGGAAGTTCACCCATACCAAGGAGGAACAATTATGGTTTGGGCAGGAATTCGTCTTGGAGGACGGACGGATCTCGTTTGGGTGCGGGGCAATATGACGGCAGAATGATACGTCCAACAGGTGCTGGGGCCTGTAATCTTGCCCCACAGAACACAAATGGGGCAAGATTTCCTGCTCATGCACGACAATGCCCGGGCACACACGGCGAGAACGGTAGCAGCTTGGTTACATACACACAATGTTAGGGCCTTAGACTGGCCTGCTCAATCGCCAGATCTAAATCCCATTGAGCATGCGTGGGATATGCTGCAAAGAAGAACTCTGAAGGAAGTTCCTGAAAATCTGGCTACAGAATATCAACTTTTTGCGCACCTCAGAAGGACATGGAACAATATTCCGCAGCAAGACATTGACAACCTTGTTCTGAGCATGCCAAATCGTTGCCGATGTGTTATGAATATCATGGGCGCTTTTTCAGACTACTAACTTCAAGTTTATAAACACAAATTAAATGATTTTTCTATTTTTTTCAGTTTTTACTCATAAATTAAAAGTTAATTCATATACGGTTTCCGTCTATGCTTCATTTTTTTCCATAAAATCCTGAAATTTTAATCGAAGTACCTTAACCATTATTAAAAAATGGTAGAATATTAAATAACGTATCTTTTAAATATTTACATGTCATATAAATAATTAACACATTGATAGTAATTCGCTCTTTTAAAAATATCCCTAGACCGTGTTGATGTGTTTGTGCTTTCACTAAAAAAGAGTGAGCGGAGCGGACTAAATGAGTTCAAAGAGTCACGAAACGGTCGGCACGGACTCGCAACACCGATTTTCATATGAGCACTTCCACCGCGAGCGAGTAAGGCGGAACAACAATTTTACTCCGGTCCGCTCAGTTCGTTATCTTCGTTGCCGCTCATTTCCCTTTTTAGTGGAAGGTGAATTAGAAATAATTTTATTTCTAAAACACGAACACGTTTTTAGGTAAAACTTAATATAGGTTTATCTTTTTTTTCCAATTCCATTAAGTAGACCACACCATCGCTTAACATCAGGCGATATAGTGGTAGGTCAAACGCAAGCCTAAAGATTATTTAAATAAAAAGTTTTTGAAAATAGCTCAACACTTGATTCATCATCATACCAGCTGAAAGACGTCCTATGCTGGACATAGCCGAAGGGCAATGTGGCAACGCTTGGGGGAGCCCAAGCATCGCCACATTGCCCGGTTCCGCGTGTCTCGCAGCTAGCGGATCCCCACAACCTTCACCAGGTCACTGGTCCATCTGTTGGGAGGCATTCCAACGCAACGTCTTCCGGTTCGCGGTTGGCACTCCAAAACCTTTCTGGGGTATCGGCCATCCGTTCTGCAAGCAATGTGCCCTGCCCAAAGTTTGGCAATTCTTCGGGCTATGTCGGTTACCCTGGTTCTCTTGCGAATCTCTACAAGTCTGATTCGATCACGCAAGGAAACTGCGAGCATAGCACTCTCCATTGCCCTTTAGGTGACTGAAAGCTTTCCCATGAGGCCACGACCTTGATTCACGGACAAATAAAAACTTGATTAAACTTACAAAGCTTTTTCTATTCCAGAGCCTATTTTCAGCAACACGAAGGCTGGCAACCCTGTCCTCATCCTAGGTTCTTGTTGATATAACCTGGACACGCGCTATAAAGGATCCCAGTAGCGTTGGGTCTGCACGAAGAAGATGAATGGATGCCGAGCGAACGTCTTCACGTTCGATAACGTTATCATTAGTCAAAATAATGAACACAACCATTACATTCAGTGACTGAATTTTTAGCTTGTCGAATATCCGTAGATTTTTTTTGTTTAAATTGTCAAACTTCAAATTGCGTGTTTAATGTATTTCCTTGCGGATAAGTGTTACTACTTAAATTCTCACTACTTTCTAACTGACTGCCCCAGAAGGAGGTTAAGGGTATTTTTTTTATTTGTATTGTTTAAAGATTTTCTAGAACTACTGATGATTATGTAGATGTAAGAAGTACGTACATATGAATAAAATGCATGATTAAATCAATACCAACTTTGTAATGCATTACTTTCATTAGTTACAGAGTAACAGAACGCTCACATAGTAACGTACCTCATGTAAAATAATCGACTTATTCTAATGAGCCGTTTGCGTTCCACTGCCGTGCAAAGGCCTCCGTTCCCTCTTGCCCTTTTTAACCGAGTGACGTAAAGAAAAGAAGGAGGTACAGACGTCGTGGTGGCCCAGTGGCTAAGACCTTGCCTCTCGTGCTTGAGGTCGTGGGTTTAAATCCGGGCAAGTACCAAAGTGACTTTTTCTAATTCATATGTACTTTCTAAGATTATCTTGGACATCTTAGGCAATGGTGAAGGAAAACATCGTGAGGAAACCTGGATTTATATAGTTGATGTAAGTCTGAAATAGCCAGGTCAGAGGCCTGTGGGGTTCCAGAAGCGGCTTCACACACATCCTCACATGAAAAAGAAAGAAGAAGCGATAAGACCACCATTGACCCCATACAATTATGTTTTTTTGAATAAGAGACTTGTTACTTTTTAACCGACTTCGCAAAAAAGGAGGAGGTTCTCAATTCGACTGTATTTTTTTATATTTTTTTAAGTGTGTTACCTCAGAACTTGTTACTGGGTAAACCGATTTTGATGATTCTTTGTTTAAGTGAAAGCTGGTGCTTGTCATGTGGTCCCATTTAAATTTGGTCAAGATCTGATGAAGAACTTCGGAGATATACATCAGAACTCTTCAATAAATGACAGCAGATCACTCGGGATAGCTGCAATCGGATGTCTGTTTATTGTTTCCATCATTTCATAACATAACATTACACTAGCACGCTTTAAAGGGGTACGCAGGTGTGAACAGTTCACCCTGGTATACTCTAAATCCACCGTTTTTGTTTAAGTTTCATGTTTCTGGGTTAATCTATTCTGGCTTCACTTTGGAGAATTGGTCCGTTATGTACCCACAACTAAAATTAAAAAACTTTTTTTATTGTAAAATAAAGTATAATCTATTCTTAAAAATACTTGCAAGAGAAGCAAACGACAAATATTTTTCGAAAATTGTTATCGCTGATACAAAATTCTTATTTTTGTTTGGAACCTGTTCGTTGCAGGGATCAAAATAGACAATAAAATGAAGGTGGTTAAGTATAGCAGTAAAATATATTTTTTAACAAATTGAATATTTTTCTTATTGTTTTTCATTTGTTTTATTGTATACAGTTATTAAGTATGTGCATACATACATTATGCATCATAGTTTCAGCCGAAAGGCGTCCACTGCTGGATATAGGCCTCTCCCAAGCGTCGCCGCGTCGCCACAATGACCGTTCCTGTGCGTCTCGTGACTAGCGGCCTCCCGCGGCCTTCACCGGGCCAACGGTATACCTTGATGTGACCCGCGATCGTCACTCCATAACCTTACAGCCCAACGACCATCCGTTCTGCGAAAAATGTGTCCTGTCCACTGTCAATTAAATTTGGCTATTCTTCGGGTTATGTCGGTGATCTTTCCTGCGGAATTTTTCATTCCTGATTCGACACGTAAAGAAATTTCGACCATAGCCCATTTTGTACCATTTGAGTGATATTAATTAAGCCTTTGTTTTTTCTTTAGATCTGCGTTTTGGCAAAACAAAATGCGGCAATCCTGTCCTCTTAATGGGCTCTTATCGGTACCACCTAACCACGGGTTACAAAGGGCCTAAACTTCGATGGTCATGCTCTCGAAAGAATGTATGTCGCGCGGCTATATACACAGTCAATAATGTCGTCGTCAGCCAAGTTAATGAACACAGCCATTGAAGATAAAAGTAGAGCTTCATCTGTCGCTTTCTATCAGGCGAGATTGAACTCAAGAACTGGATCATAAGTATAAAAAAAGAAAATGCTTTATTGAAAGTCTAATTTCTTAATCGTCAGATAACATTTATCTGACAAATAAATTTTCTGATGTGACAATTTTCATACAGACAATGAATGTTAAACTGCTGTATTACTTAATCTTTAGCTTTATACGTTATTTGACTAGCTCTTAAAAAATATTTTATTGTATTTATATATCTTCATCATTACATAGTATAAAACAAAGTCGCTTTCCGCTGTCTGTCCCTATGTATTCTTAGATCTTTAAAACTACGCAACAGAAAAAAAACGTATTCATCGCTGTCAACATTCCCATTTTATTCCATAAATTTAGTCTTTCTATGCGTCCAATATGTTACTCGTTTTTGTTACCATCTCTGTAATGTGCAGGGAACAAAATGGGCGATACGAAGTGTACTATCAATTCAAAGTTATGGTGCAATAAGTTTTATTAGTAAATTCGGTGTTTTAAACGTAGATTCCTAAAATGTGTACAATCCTCGACGTCATTGGTGGTTGCCCGGATTATAACCGGAACTCAAGCAACAAGACGCGAGGCCTGAATTTAACTGCACTTTAAAGTTCGCATGCAGCAAAAATAAGAAGAAAAGCCGTAATATAAAAACATCTTACTCACTTATTTTTTGGTTACTTT
The DNA here is from genome assembly GCA_964057195.1 of Orthosia cruda. Taxonomy (NCBI): domain Eukaryota; kingdom Metazoa; phylum Arthropoda; class Insecta; order Lepidoptera; family Noctuidae; genus Orthosia; species Orthosia cruda. The sequence goes on along the minus strand of CAXKVB010000033.1, from coordinate 50,169 downwards.
ACTTAAATTTTTTAGACTGTAGTCTATACTATAATTTTATTTAATGGTCTCATATATAGATCTACACTCTTCTTGCACTCTTCTCAATTTTCTTTTTGACGAGAAATATTTTTACACAATTTACTTTTTTTTTTTTCATATCCACTCGTTAGCGCTCGGCGCGGTATCTCGACATTTTCTATATTGCTTTAAATAATCTCACAATTAGGTGAACAATAATCACTTCTCTTGTAATGAAACAGTTTTAAAACGTAACAAGACAATTAAGGAATTTAATATCGCCTCTTTAGTCATTCTTAATCAATATTCGAAAGAATATTGATACTAACAGACAGTATTGTACTAATTAAAATTATTACTATTACTATTGTACTAATTGTTTCAAAGGGCTTATAATACTAAAATAGCAATATAAAATCCAGGATACATCACAATGATCATTAAAAATTACGTAATAATTTATAGGAATATCATCAATGTGGTTTAAATATAAGTTTAGAGTTATTTCCTGTACACACAACAGTAATTACTTAGATGGTTACTCTTTTCCATATGTAGATAGTTGACCACACAATAATAATTATGGTAGGTACTTAGTCATTTGTCGGTAGCTGCTTAATAAATATGACAGGTATGTATCATGTAGCAAACCATTGTGACTTGAAAACTGAAAAATAACGATTTAATGACGTCACACATACTTCAAATTCTAACACGCTCATGTATTTCACGTGTATCCAAATGTCCCTACGTTTTTACAATGTATATCTCAGTATTATTTATATTTTTATGAATGTTAAGTAAAATGTTATTCGCCTCCGTAATAATTTGTATTTACCGAAGTATAAGCCTTAAATCATTGATACAACTGTCATAAGTGCTAATGATCCAACTAAATGACTATTGCTTATCTTTTAGAGCAGTATTGATGATTATTAATTCAAATAATTTTATAATTACTTTGAAACGATTTTTTGTGCTAAATTGTTAATATTGTGTGTTTTTTGTCAATAAATCATAGCATTTTCCTGTGTATTTTTTTAAGATATAGAAGCTTCTTTTTCGTTTTCACAATAGTTTCTTTCTTATGAATGCCTTTATCTACATTTATTCAGGCAGAATTATATTTCGATTAAATATTCAGTCGCAATAAATCATAATCATGTGCTTCTCTACGTCAATTTGTCGAGTTACTTTGTTTTTCGCACCTTCTTTCTTCAAATAAGAAATATTTTTAACCAAAATGTATCTACTGTTACTTTAATTATGTTTCAGAACTAACACCAGTCTTCAGTACAACAAAGTTTGGTAACCCTGTGATCATTATAGGACCCTATCGCTATAATCGGGCAAATGATTGTAAAGGTCAAAAAGTTCGATGGTATTGTAATAAGTACCCCAGCGGATGCCGGTCGAGCATAGTGACTTTCGATAGTGTCATCATTAAGCATAAGACCGAGCATAATCATTAAATAACAAGACCTGGCAAAATACTTTTGTATTTTTTTTTGTAGATGACTTGTATAACCAATTCTTAATAGATATGAGTATTCTGTCAATATACTCATACCTATTAAGAAAAAATACTCCCGAGAAATGCTTTCTTAGTAATTGTACAGTTTTATGACACAAGTAGAATAAAGTTTACGATAGTTATCGTACTACGTCATCAAATGTCATCTGTATGTGTTTATTGTTCTCATACATTTGGACTATGCTAAAAAGAACAGTAGTCGAAAGTTATATCAAATCAAGTCAGCAAGCTCATAATTTGGTTTTGTGAATGTGCTTTGTATGCTTAAAAAATTCTGTTGTACAACAAATAAATTTCTTTAAGTCTCCAGGAAAATAAAATTAATAAATAAAATAATTGCATTAAATATAAATTTATCAACCATAAATATATAATTCAAACTCGATACAATCAATCAATTATCGCATCTGCGTTCACGCCCTTTCACATTTTTACACATCACACACACTCCTACACAATGTAATTGTGGCACATAATTTAATAACTATATTAATATCTCAGTGTTATTCTAATATAAGTTAGTTTTATATCGTTTTCCTAAAAACAAGATATCAGTGAATCAAAATCGTATAAACAACTTCAATGTTTATAGGATTGTTTGTTACTTGAATCTATTTTATTATATAATCTTTATATCTGACATTTTAATTCTACTGTTTAATTATTACGAATTATTATTATTGAAAGTTATTGTTATTTCTTTTTATTTTTCGATTGTAATAATATATTCGTGGTGTTTTTAATTTTTTATGTATTACAAATTTCGACACAATGTATATATTGTTATGAAATAAATTACTTATGACTTAGGTGTGTTACAATGGTAATGGGGGAGTAGGTGGCCAGTGCCTGTAACACAGGTCAATTCCTAGGTCAGGACTGGGTCATGTTCTCCCCTCTGCTGTAACGCGCCTCTGCTATATTTATGTGGCAGTATTTAGAATGTACTCAAAATTTTGTAGTTTAATAAATTGAAATTGTATTTATTCTTTTACTTTCAGAAAAAACAATAAATCTCTTCAATATTTTTTGTTTTTTGATTTCTTATGTAGGTTATAGCAAAAAGCATTGTAGCTCTATAAGGAAATGGGCATTTTATGATGACTATAAAATAAATTGAAAATTAAAATATCTCTTGATCATTTCATAATGGAAACTAAACCATTACTAGATCGGTTGACCTGTTTCCGATTGCCCTCTTCACTATCATCAATTTCATTAATTATATTTATAACTTCGCACTATGTTATAAATTTTATTTATTTGAGACTGCGCTAAGAAGACGACTTTTGTTTCAGGGCCTATTTATGGCATGACTAAACATGGGAATCCTGTGATCTTTTTAGGAGCCTACCGGTATAATAAGAAAACAAATAGTAGTAAGGGGCCCAGAGCACGATGGTACTGTACAAGGCACAACAGTGGGTGTCGATCTAGAATAATCACTTACAATAATGTTGTTATAAGTAACAGTATGTCCGCGAATAATCACTATTTATAAACACATGACTCAAAATAATACCAGCTTGTAACTGCAGGGCAAAGGCTTCTTCTCATATAGAGAAGGCACGAGCATTAATCACCACGTCATCAAGGGGTTGGCGATTTCAGACTGGTGTTAAATATCCTGTTTCCTCTCCTGTATTTTCTTTCACCTTTGTCAGCGATGTCAACTAATATTTTCAATATCTAGTGTTTATTTTACCTTATATCTTTTTTGCGACTACACTATATTATGTATTTTTTGACAATCTCATTTATTATGTTAGATTTTTTTTGCCTTATGATTTTACATTTACAATCACTCATGAACGCAAAAGTGTGTTGTATGAATTTTGTAATAAAATAATTAAGAAAATAACATCTAGTTTAACTAATATATTATTATCGAATATTGCGCCAAAACATGTTTACACAGGCTACGTATTATATATAATAGCCAAAAATCGTAAACAGGTAGGTAAGTGCATCTGAGATCCTAGACAAAGCGAGATTCTATCAGCGATAATGATTTTCAAAAGTGAAAGACAGGCGCTACTGAAATTTCACGTGGTCAAACCTTACGTTTTTATTTATCGGTAATTGTTATGGTTGATACTCGTAGAATGTCATTCTTCGAAGGGACATTACATACGTAAGCAGGTACGTTTAAGTATAAAAATGTACCTTATATTCAAAAAATAATTGTACTTATTTCCAGAGCCCATTTTCGGTACAACTATTAAAGGAAATCCTGTGATCACTCTCGGTTCTTACCGGTATAACCAGGCGTACAAGTACACGAGCCAAGTTTATCAAAGCAAACTCAAGTGGAAGTATACGCGATACTCGTTGGGCTGTCGAGCGTCCCTTGCGACGATAGGAACTAAGATTGTTTATAAAACACAGCATAATCATTGAAATTACTGTCCCTGCTATTGCAATATATAAATCGTGTATAATAAATGTATTATTATTGCTTTTAAAATAAATTATGAGCATGATTTATAGTTATTTTTATCAATTACATTCAGTTCCTCTGGTTGACTGTGAATAAGAGGGAGACTCTTCCACGAACTGACGACGCAGACCACACGCACTTACTTACTATTTTAGACTCTAATAGAAAAAAGAAAGATGAAGTGTTTATTCGCCACAAAGACGTAATACATTGATTTTTATTTTTCCTTAAATTAAACCTTTACCGGTAGAAAGAACGGCAGAATAGAGTTTATTCCTTATAACCCGACTATAAGGAAACGGTTATGTTTTTCGCGCGTATCTTGTACGTAATATTCTTTATTACCTGAGATCTTTTAAACCACTAGACAGATTTATATAATTAAGAAATCGTAAGATACGTCTTGACCGCCCAATTGTTCTTAGAAGAGTGACGTAAAAAACCTGGTGGATTTTGTGCATCATATTGTGGGGTCCCAATTTTTTTTTTCTTCCAAACTCATCGAGTGTGGTATCAAAAAGAAGGGTTTTAGAGGTAGTTACAAAAACATATACCACATGATTAAAAGTAAATTCGAAAAAAAAATGAATGATTTGAAAATATAAATAACAAATACCCAAATACTCTCGTTTTATCGTAACAATAACATCGTTTCCAAAGCACAGTATGGTTTCCAAAGTAAGAAATCCACAGCTCAGTTACTATCAAATTTTACCGACGAGGTTAACAACCACCTAGACAACAAGATGCATGTGATACTAATATTTATTGATTTAGTAGAGTAAGGCGTTTGACACACTCAGACACAATACGCTATTAAAAACACTAGAAAACACCGGATATCCTATACCACTGTTGTGAAGAATGTCTCCGTAGCCGATGTTATCACTTCAAAGTCGGCCCTAGCCTAAGCAGACCCGTAAAAGTTACGCAAGGCACAGCCCAAGGATCCGTGACAGGTCCCCTCCACTATCTGGCTTATGTCAACGACCTGGATAATATTATAAAATACTGTTCCCTCTACCAATACGCTGATGCTACTTTTATAGTCTCTGCTAACAAAGACCCTAATATGGCCGCGGAATGTTTGCAAAAGGATTTTACTTCTATGGCCAGATGGGCTCAAGATATGGGACTTGTTCTGAATCCACAAACAACTCAAGTGATACACGTACACTCATACAAATTCCTCCCTTTCTTTTCAAATCCAAGCTCATAGTCATGATTGTCTGCATAAAAATGTGCTAAACTGCCATTGTTCGACTATTGAGCAAGTCCCATATCATACCTACTTGGGACTTATAATTGATAATCGCTTCAACTGGAGTTATCAGGTGGAATCTGTATGCGGCAAGTTGCGTGCAATACTCACCAAATTTTCCATTATAAAGCGGAATATACCCTACAGAACCCGCCTTCAAATGTACACAGCCCTTGCGGAATCGATAATCTCATATGGACTTACCAGCTATGGACGCACATTTAAAACTTACCTCGATAAAATACATAATTTGCAAACACGGTTGTTGAAGCTGGTAGTACCAAAATATGTCAAAAATAAATACCGCGAAAGTTATATAGGTCTATTCAAACATTGTAAAGTGTTACCTGTTCTAGCCCGCGCTGAGTACCTGTTCCTCATAGAACATTTCGATAACACTGATGTACAAGTTCCAGTAAGATATGATGTGAATACTCGACAAGTAAAAACAAAATCCTTTCAAGTGCCACGCAAATATATTTTTTATGGTAGACGCACCGCATCTGTCATAATACCTAATCTACTAAACGAATTACCCAGACAGACATCAGAAACTTAATGAGCAGTAAAAATGTGAAGCGCAAGCTGAAACAACACTACATCGACCTGATTACACCTTAATTTATTAATAGCGCGTTGATCAAATTCCAGACCATGGCATGCTAAGACAGACCCCAGGGGTCTAATGGTGTGCTTTGTGTAATCCTAAGGACAACTTGTTTGTATAAAATAAAATAAATAATGATAATAATAAATAATATTATTTCAGTCAACGCGTTTTTATTTGAGAATAGCAAATTTAATGGCAAATTTAATTGCAGTAGAAATTATATAACATCTTTCAAGGTTTGATTAAGAAATATTATATTTTCAGTTCATTGGGTGAAAAACCTAACGGAACGGAACTTGCTGTTGTAAATGGATACACTTTTTACGCCAGAAATTTAAGACCTCGTATAAATAAATGGTATTGCACGTGGGTAAGAACGTGTAGATCCACCCTTGCCTTCGTGTACAACGACATACCCTGCAATGCCCTCCTAATTCAAACCCTACAATTGATGTAAATGCATTGATATTATTTATATTGTTTATCATACGTTTTTATGCTACGTAAATAAATTAAATAAATGCTCACCTTTACTTGTCTTATTACAGATATGGAACCAGTATTTAGCACGACATATAGTGGTAATCCTGTTATCATAGTTGGTCCCTATCGATATAACCGGATTTTAAAATGTAAAGGGCCCAAAGTGCGATGGACCTGTACTAAGTACTCATCGGGTTGCCGGTCTACAATCATTACTTTTGATATTGCGGTTATTAGCCATAAGACTGAACATAACCATTGAAATTATTTCTTTATATATTTTTGAGTGTTTGAATATTAATACAATTTACGCAGGTATTTATTTTATTTGAAAAAAAAAACAAGCATAGTATCATTATAATATTTGTGTTTGTGTCTTTTCGTGTCAATTTTTATAGATTGCTATCGAAAATTAAGGGTAGTTCAGTCAACAAGTAGAAAACTTTTCCGTTTTGAAAAACGAAAAACAATAGGTACCGACACCGATATCCGAAAAAAAAAAATTGTTTTGACTTTGTTGTAATAAGTAGGTATTTAAAAAAAAAAACGCTACATAAAATAAGTAGATACCTAAAACGAAATAATTGCCGGTCACAAGTATTAAAAAATGATTTCAACATTTTGCATTACATGAAACATTTAAAAATATTATCATAATTTTTTTTTGGAGCATTACATAATGAGCAGCAGCTAATGACACTACCCAAAAACCATGAAAATGTCACCCAAGACGAAAAGATGTCAAATTTTCGTCGGCGCCATCTTGTATTTTGGTTTTGACCCCGTATTCGATATAAGCGACCCAAAAACCATGAAAATGACAACCATGTCGAAAAGTGGCCAAATCTTCGTCGGCGCCATCATGTATTTTGTTTTGACCCCGTATTTGTCATATATACATACATACAAACCGGTTCAAATCATAAATCTCCTCCCACCCATCCACTTTCAACCTTCACCGCCGACAGCTTAACCTTACCCATCCAAATCCTAACCTTACTAAGAGCTGTTTAAACCCACCCATTCATTTCTCAACCTTGTTAACAACTGCTTAACACTACCTATCCCAATCCCGATCTTACCCAACATAATTTCTAAATCACATTCTAATAATAATAGGCAACTCAAACATAGTTTTATTTCGGTGCGATAAAATATCAACTCCTTTCGATCACGACAAACGACTCACGCATGCACACTACAATCTTTTCTATTACTTTTATCGTATTTTTTTTTGCGGTAAATAGCGATACGCTCGTCCTTCCACGAACGCTTCTGAGCGCGGAATGATAAGCTTCGAGTGCAAAATGTATGAAGAAGTCGGCAAGTGTTTTTATTTTAGCTAATAATTAAAAAATGTATTGATTTGGGTAAAAAATAATTAGCTGAACATGTAAAGGACTATATATACCGCAATTTCTTATAATTTTGAAGATAAAATATGCTGTAAAATTACCTAAACTGGGACCTATTCGGACCCTACTTTTTTAATATTTTTGCGATTATTGTGATGGGAAAAACGTATTTGTGCGAAAATTTTGTATGATGTCATGCAATTTTTCTGATGCCAATCTGGAGCTGAATATATTATCCATAAATTAAGACCATGATATCCTCACATCTGTGATTGCATATACATTAAAATTGTACCTGAAAAGCACTGTTATTTGTAGAAAAATGTAATAGCGTCCTTAAGGGTCTTATTAGAAACAAAATTGACAGTTGCTATTAATATTGAATTTGGGGTAAAACTAAATGATATTCTAAAATAATGTTTTGCAATATAAATTGGCTAAGTTTCAAGTTAGTAGTTCAGAATCCAACACTACAATTTAATTATATTTAGGTTTTTATCTTTATAAACATAAAATGGAGATCATTAGACACAAGATCATTAAAATTGTAAAATGTATGGTATTATAATAAATTTTTGGATTGTTGTGTGTAAATAAATAAAAGTTTATGGTTAGTCCAAATGATTCACTAAGGTTCCCTTTCGTTAAAATAAAGTGGCAGGCAAGGCATAATGTCTATCATCATACGTACACGTGCATAATCTTTCTCATGAGGATAAGCAGAAATACAGACAGATCAATGTTTTATATCCACTCATACTAATGTATACTTAAGTAACCCAAGATCATTTTCTTTTCAGAAACTAGTATCTAACGGTATCATCTGGCCCTAAGATACAATAGCCGAAGAAGACTCTACTAAAATAATAAATGTACCGGCGCGAAACTGTCCCACTGCAAGGCAAAGGCCTCAAAACTCTAGAAGCATTTTTTTTTTTACATAATCTTAAACACTTTTGTTACAGATTTTGAGCCAGTTTTCAGTACGACCAGGAATGGTAATGACGTCATGATCTATGGTCACTATCGGTATAATCGGGTGAATAGGTACAAAGGTACTAAACCACGATGGCTCTGCACTCGGACAGCGTTGGGATGTAAATCTGTTATCGTCACAGTCGATAGAATTATAGTTTCACATTAAAAAGAACACACCCATACTTGAAATGGGAATTATAGGTCTGGTTTGTTTTAGTTCTCCATATAATTTTCTTTCACTTTTGTAAATTTATTCGTGTGTTTGTATGTATTCGTGGTCATGGGACTATTGGTTTGCCAGCTTTATTTTCATTTCATTTTTTTCTTTCTTTCATTCATTATCAATTTTTCTGGCTATAGATTTTCTTTGTAACAATAATGTTTTGTTACAGATTTGGATCCAGTTTTTAGTAAGGCAAGAAGTGGAAATGACGTCATCCTCTATGGACCTTATCGGTATAATCGGATGAATAGATACAAAGGGCCCAAACTAAGATGGACCTGTACTCGTGCACAATCGGGATGTAAATCAATTATCGTTACAGTCGATAATGTAATAGTTCATCATACCAGAGAACATAACCATACTTTAAAACGGGGCAACTCAGGTATGTAGGTCTAGCTGAGGCTCCAGACCAGATGTCCTCAAACTTTTAATCTTGTAGACCCCTAGCTATGTTTTTCGGATTTGTCATATATTTTTTAATTCAAATTCATCAATTTCAAAATTGTTTTTACAGCTACCTACTTACTAACTTCTAAAGATTTTGCGATCGATTCCACGAATTTATATGTATGTGTATTAGGCTGCTGCTTAAAAGGAATCTACTTTCGTTGACCCCTATTTAAATCTTATGAACACCCAATTTGTATTTACGGTGACGTGGAATCCTTGAAGGTCGATGCTGATCGCTAAGTTTATCACTTTGTGCTCTACACAAAGTATCATCTTATCAGCGATGGTGATTGTCGAAATGCCAAAGTGTAAGACTTTGGCATTTCGACAATCACCATCGCTGATAGGATGATCATGTGACATTTCGATAGCGCTTGGCAATCACATTAATTTATTTGACCAATCATTATCGCGAATCTTTGGTTGATAGAATGTCACTTGTCTAGAGCCTCTGTTTTAGTTAGAGCCTTAGTTTATAGGATTTTTCTTAGTTTCATATTTGTTTAATTAGGGGAAAAATAAATTGTATAGATAATAGAATAATTATTTAAGATGTAAGTAAGCTAAGTTTCAATTCAATTTCAATACTGGGCTCAGTGCCGTAAGTTGAAAATCTAACAGGGCAAAAACATTGAAGCGTTCATATAGGTGTTACTAGTATTAATGAAAACGGATATGAGTTTTAAGATATTGTGAAATGTGTGATAAAATATTGATTAAAGAGTTTTATAAATAAAGTTTATTTTCAAATTAAATTAAAGCGTCTCCCTGATTTGCGTGGTTTGGTAGCTGGATTTTTTGCCCGTCATTAGTGACTGTGAAACTCTTTCAGTATTTAAAAGAAGCGTAAAAGAGTACTATCTTAGCATGTTGTCATCTTGTAACTTGTGCCAGTATACAGAGCTGTTACTTGGGACTGCTCAAATGGCAATGTGTGACTACTTCTATCAGCTTAGATCTTAACTAAATGAATACAAAAATATTCATCATAGATACATAGTTTAATATTAAACTAGCTACTACCCACGGCTTCGCCAGTGTGTTTTTATTATCCCAAGGGAACACACTACCGGGATAAAAACTATCCTGTCCTTCCCAAGGTCTCAAACTATTTATAATTTCATTTAAATTGGTTCAGCTGGTTAGTCGTGAAAAGATAACAAACATAACATGCTTTGATTGCATCCATTGCATCATGTGTTGCAGAATGAATACTGTCGAGCTTTCAAAGAGAGAGAATATATTTAACTAATAAAGTGAAATGTTCTTGTTTTTGATTTTCTCGTCTCTTGCTCAAGCTATTAATAAATATTTCTAGTCAAATCTCTATTAAAGAGATATCTCATTGAGAGATTCTCATGGTACTTTACTTTTTCTTTCGTCTTGTCCATTTATATGTACATAAACTGTTAAATTAACTACGCGTCATATCTATAATTTGTTATTGATCAACCTACACTGAGATAACAAAGCAATGTACTTGCTATATCGACACACATATTTTCTATCAGTAAAACAGGATCATATCTTTAGACTAACGATCTTTACCGATATAAGCTGGCACAGACATAGAAGGATTTTTCTTTTAATTACCTCTTTCATAACCGATAAACTTTTGTTAGATTTCGTGCCAGCTTTTGGTACGTAAGGACTGGTAATGACGTCTTGATCTATGGTCTCTATCGGTATAATCGGGTGATTAGATACATAGGATCACACAACGATGGCGATGTTTTAGGACAACGTTGGGATGTAAATCAGTAATCGTTACAGTTGAAAACGTTATAGTTGCACATAAAAGAGAACATGACCATAATTCAAAACATGAAATAGGTAACCAGGTTTGTTCAAGTTATTAAGAAAAATCCATTAGATTTTTCTTAATATCGTATTTGCCAATGGTTAGTGTAGTTAGGACAAAACACTAACATACTGACTAGAATAACATTAATATTTGATATTTGCAGTATATAAAAGATGGGTTAAAGAGCACCTTCCTTCCATTTCGACAAAGTTACGAAAGCAGAAGCTAGTACAAAAAAATATATTGTTATTCTTTTTGTTAGCGTGCTGTCGATGGCAAATACAAATAAGTATATTATTTTTTTAAGCGACCTGCCCCGGCTTCCCACGTTTGAATTTTAATTTCCAGTGGCAGTATCTAAATCTGAACCAGAAATTAAATCTGATCCAGGACTTAAAACCGGCTAGATTTATATTAAATTGTCTTTTTTTATTTTCTTAACAATAAAGTTTTGTTACAGATTTGGAGCCAGCTTTCAGTACTTCAAGGACTGGTAATGACGTCATGATCTTAGGTCCCTATCGGTATAATCGGGTAGCTAGATATAAAGGGTCCAAACAACGATGGCACTGTTCTCGCATATCATCGGGATGTAAATCAGTTGTCGTCACAGTTGACAACGTCATAGTTTCACATAAAAAGAACATATCCATTCCTGAAACGGTAAATTATTTAGCTTGCTTTTTCCGTGGCTGCGCGCGCTTAATAAGTATTTTATTATCCCTAAGGGAACATTACACCGGGATATAACGTTAACTATGACCTAATCCAAGCCATAGTCTACTCGTACCTACGCCAAGTATTATTCAAATCCGTTACGCCATTGAGGCGTAATTGATCAAATTTTGTCTCCTTTTTAAGAGTTGTATTTTTGATAATGCTGTAATAGGCGTATAATAAAACTAAAATTGTTAGATATATGGTAAAACAAAATTTCATCAAAGTGTTTATTAAACATTTATATAAGTCCAAATGTTTTATTTAACTGGTCCTTTACATTCAATTAAAGTTTAGTTTCCTTTAAAATAAAGAGGCTCCCCGGTTTTTATGTTTGTATTATATAAATTAGTATGTATTCAATTATTGTGTTCTAGCGACCCGCCCCGGCTTCCTACTGCTGAAATATTTTTCGATGAATCTAAATTTGACTTGATGATTCAAGGACTCAAAACCTGCTAGTGTCGGAGTAATTCATGTTTTCTATTTTTGGATCGATAAAGTTTTCTTATCTGAGCCAGCTTTCAGTACAATAAAGAGTGGTAATGACATCATGATATATGCTCCGTATAATGTATTAATCGGGTGATTAGATACATAGGACCCAAAAAACGTTAGCGCTGTTCTCGGACAACATCTTCTGGATGTAAATCAGTTATCGTCACAGTTAACAACGTTATAGTTTCACAAAAAAGAGAAGATTTGTTCTCGATTAATAAATTTTTGTAAATATCGTATTTGCCAATGGTTAATATATTTAGTGCAAAAAAGTAAATTATTCACCAACTACAATAATATTAATTCAAGTATTTAAGAGAAGGGTGAAACTAACACTGTCCTTCTATTTCGACATAGTTATGAAAGCAGAAGCTAGTACTTACAAAAAACAAGTTTAAGTGATATTTATTTTCTAAAAAAAAAAGAGCGCGTATTTTCCGTACGCAAAATACGCGCTTAGACGTGGAGTTGCGGACACCAGCCCGTCTTAATCTAATCTATTTATTTTCTAAATGTAATTACTTTATTTATATATGTTTATTTTATTATCTAGAAAACTTACAGATTGTAGATAGTTAGTGAAGGAAGGCCAATAATAAGTTTTCACTGACAATATTAGGCTAGCAAAAGAAACAGTAGACAGGCATGAAAAACAAGAAATAAGTACTCGTATAGAATGAATGAGTCTCCTCTTGAACAAAATTCATTGATATTCAAAGAATTTTAGTATATTGCAGTGTGGTTTCACCAAAGGACGTTTTACAACCGACGCTGGTGTCACCTTAATAAAATACATCTTTGATGCGTGAGAGGAGGGACAAGATGCCATAGGTATCTTCTTCGACCTGTCGAAGGCGTTTGATTGCGTTGATCATGAAACATTGCTTTTGAAACTTGAGCATTACGGGCAAGCCAATCAGCATTAAGTTTAGTAAAATCCTATTTGAATGATAGACAGAGCAATTAGTTCAAATAAACGGTGTCGATTCGTCGGGGTTGAACGTGCAAATGGGGGTACCCCAGGGCTCAATTTTAGGTCCTTTCTTATTTTTAGTATGCATTAACGATTTACCCCATCTATTGAAAAACAAACTAAACATGGTGTTATTTGCTGATGACACTTCTTTGATTTTTAAGATAAATAGACTTACTAGTAACGTTGCCGACGTAAATAATGCATTGCGGCAAGTTCTAAATTGGTTCACTGCTACTAATTTAGTTTTGAATGCTAAAAAAACTAAGTGTGTAAAATTTGCCTTGCCGAATGTCAAAGGTTGTGATTGTGACATTATATTAAACAACGAGAAGCTAGAATTCGTCGACAAAACGGTTTTCCTGGGTATCACGCTAGACTCAAGGTTACAATGGGTTAAGTTCGGCAGCTTATGCTGTTAGAAAAATTCGTCAACTTACTGATGTAGATACCGCGAGGCTGGTCTATTTTAGTGACTTTCATAGTATAATGTCTTACGGCATATTACTATGGGGAAGGGCTGCAGACATTCAGTCAATTTTTGTTCTGCAAAAACGAGCCATTAGAGCGCTATACAATCTTCTCCGGCGCGATTCTCTAAGGGAACTGTTTAAGGACATTAACATCATGACGGTGCCTTGTCAATATATTTACGAAAACATCATGTACGTTAGAAAGAATTTACATATTTTTAGTAAAAACAGCGATAGACATAGTTATGTTACTAGAAATAGGGACCAATTAATTCAACCAGGTTTCAGGCTGGCTAAAGTAGCGTCATCTTTTATTGGTTACTGTATAAAATGTTACAATAAAATGCCGCCACACATTCTAGAATTGAATGAGATGAAATTTAAAACTTGTATAAAACGCACACTATGTAATGCAGGCAGGCATATTATAGGTTGGGGGATTACATCGCTGATAAAAATGCCTGGCCCAACGCTATTCCAGCTCCACAGCCACTAGGGCACAAAAACAAGTGATAAGCAGAAAAGTTCTGAAGTATTGTTGGACCTGCTGAAGACTGTATGAATATATTTGTGTTGTATAAACTCAATTTATTTTTTGGACTATATAACTGCACAGCACATAAGTGAGTACCATATACCAACTGTAAATCTACCATTTACTATACCTACGAGTATGTGTCGTTCGTTGACTTCAGTGTGCCCTGGCAGTTGAGTGTGTCATGCTCTCTCTAATGTCTCTCTGATGGTGGCACATGTGTTGGATCATTCGGTTCCCTTCATGATGGTTGAGATGAGTGGTGCCGATCCATGTGTCATGTTCGTAAACGGGCGCCATCAGTTGGGATAAAGATAAATACATAAAGCCCGGCCAATTAGCAAATTGCCTACTAATATTGGCCTTTTTTTAAATTGTCTGCGTATTATGAATAATGGCATATTAACACACATACACACAACATTACCTGTCACTATGATTGTCGTTCGTCAACATTTAGCCTATACATATATGGAGTATGTATGTAATTATGTATCTAATATATAACATATTTATGTATCTTTTAATTATTCGTAATGTTATTTGATACACCAATGTCAACCCCATTTCATGTCCAGGCTATCACTGTCCATTCCAGGTTGCCTGGAAGAGATCGCGGCTTGCGTTAAGGCCGCCCGTTGTATGTATTTTAGTTTAAAGTTCTTAGCTCTGTGCTTCCGAACGCATTCAACCCGAATTTCTTCAAAGTTAGAGTGAATAGGCTTCTTCTGGGTAAGCTCACTCCATCATCGACTCTGTCTCTGTCACCTATGACTTTTTTTATTTATTTTTTTATGGGTTTGCTCTTGACTCTATCAAGAGCAAACCCATAAAAAAAGCTATGTTTGATGAAAATCGCAAGATATCGTGAAGGCCAGAAAGAAGTGGCCATATGACCTAGACGCCTTCTGCAGAGGCTGGGCCGAGATGGCCCAGGAAAACAATGTTTGGAAGGATTTGGTGTCATAATATGTAATTATGACACCAAATCCTTCCAAACATTGTTGATCGAAGCGTGTCTATTTTTGCATATTTGTTTATCTCTCTGTGGCATCATAGCTCCTTTACTGATGAACTGATTTTGATTAAGTTTTTTTGTTTGTTATATGACTTTGTTGTAAGCGGTCTTAGCCTGTTTGATGAAAATCGGTTGAGCCGTTCAAAAGTTATTCGCATTTTGCTCTTTGAATCGGAGTATTTTCCCAAGATATCGTGTTATGTTGATCGGAGTGTGTCTACTTCTAGATAAATTACGTAGTTTATAAAGCATGGGTCAATAAGCCTCAGGGGATTTTTGATTTTTTTATTTAATTTATCTTGTTTATTTCAGCAAAACAGGATCAAATGTTTGGCTTAACGAAGAATGGCAATCCTGTGCTCATTCTAGGTAGTTATCGATATAATCTGGCCAGAAGTTGTAAAGACTCAGAAATGGTCTGGATATGTACACGCAGGATGCTTGGGTGCAAAGGTGCGGTTACAACTATCAATGATGAAATTATTACAAAACGATACGAGCATAATCATTAAAGTTCTACGCGTTTTATTGTTCTTGATACCTATCCAGCAAATTAGAAAGGCTTATTAAGATAAAAACATAATATCTCAGTAAGAATATTTTTGTTCATAATTACTTTGGAATTTTTATTAAAGTGACACAGAGTTTATATATTTCTAACGCACTATTTTGGGCTGTTCAGATGTGAAAGTATTATAATATATTTATCAGAAATGTATAAACACATTTTTTTGTTAGCCTATATTTCCCAATCCTGGGCGAAGGCCACCCATTCACCCATCATGGAGACTGCCTGTCAGCACCGGCTCGCGTGGCGGTAGGCCGCAGGTAGGCAGGCCAAGACCTAGGCAGCGTGCGTAGGAAGCGTGCAGATAGCTAGCAGCGTGCAGCATTGGGCAAGGGGTCTTGCCCTCAGCCCGTACGTAGAGCCCCTAGGTCGGGACACACAAGAGTCCTGAGGGTCAGGGGATAGCTTTCATCAGGTAAGCAAGCGGAATCGAAATGTAACGGCTTGGAATGCGCAGCGTAAGCTGCGCAGGCCGCTAACTGATAGGTAGATAGTTAGGTAGATGATAAGTGAAACAGCTGAACAAGTTAATACATATATAATATTTAAGTAGTTAATATCCACAGCTAGGTCGCGGGTACATAAGGTCACACTGTTCTGTTCCGAGCACTATCACACACTGTATATATAGGTAGGAAGGGTATCGTCTTTGGGTATCACGTGGCAGACGTGGAGGCCTGTTCAGCAGAGGCTCAGCAGTAGGCCGTATGGCCCTCGTATCTCCAACAGGTAGTACTTGGAGACTGCCTGTCAGGTGGTGGTAGGCCGCAGGTAGGTAGGCCAATACCTGGGCCGCGTGCGTAGATAGCATGCAGATAGCTAGCTGCGTGCAGGATTGGGCAAGGGGTCTTGCCCTCAGCCCGTACAAATAGCCCCTAGGTCGGGGAAAACGGAAAAAAAATGTATTCTAATCGCTGGCAGCCATATGTGCTAGACAGAGACTGAACAAACTTAAAATATGAATGTATGTACTGATAGTAAAATATTATATGTGACTTTATACAAAAACCGATACTAATTTATAAATTTGATTGGTGAGTAGAATACAATTTAAGAAGTTCGTTATCACTGGTAAAATATTTAGGCTTTTGACCTGTCTACATACCTCAGTTTAATTTTACTTTTAATAAGGTACATTATGCTGTATTACGCTACCGGTACCAGAGGGTCTGGATAAAAAAACGTTTTAATAGGCATAACAATGTTGACTTCCTTCCTCATCTAAATTAGCTGAAGCTCTTCTTAAAGAAAACTTTACTAAGGACATACCAATCTTTAAATTTAAACCAATATGTATTGATACAATTAAAAACGCGTTCAAAAGTCTCAATATAAAGAATACTGAAGACTTGTGGGGGATATCCGTTAGGGTTCTTGGAGATATTATTGACTCAATTGCTCCTATCCTAACAGGCATATTCAATCAATGTTTGGACAGCGGCACTTTTCCTGACTTAATGAAACACAGTAAAGTAGTACCAATTTTCAAATCAGGCTGTAAGAGGCTGATCCTTCTAATTATAGACCTATATCCGTGCTTCCAGCATTGAGTAAAATCTATGAAAAAATCATGCTGGAACAGATGTTGTCACACTTCAATTCAAATGGGATCCTGCATAGTCAACAGTTTGGTTTCACGAAAGGTAGGTCGACAACAGACGCGGGAGTAAAACTCATCAGCCACATCTTGGAGGCTTGGGAGAGGTCCCAGGATGCCATTGGCATTTTCTGTGATCTCTCAAAAGCTTTCGACTGCGTCGACCACAACACACTGATCTGTAAATTACACCACTACGGAATTCGTGGTAAATCTGCTGAACTCGTGCTTTCCTATTTATCAAACAGACAGCAAAAAGTAAATGTTAATGGGGCGACCGAGGCGTCCTCCGGGTCTCTAGTCAAGATGGGCGTGCCCCAAGGTTCAATTCTCGGCCCTTTCCTTTTCTTGTTTACATTAATGATCTCCCTTTTATGATGGCCAAATTATCGGATATAATTCTATTTGCTGATGATACTTCGCTAATTTTTAAAATAGATAGGCAAGATACGGATGTTTTAAATGTCAACGAAAGTCTAATTGTTCTCTCAAAATGGTTCGCAGCTAACAATCTTTTACTGAATGCGAAAAAAACAAAATGTCTAAAGTTCTCTTTACCAAATGTACCACAACATGACCTAAACTTAAATCTTGACGGCAAAAATCTTGAAGTTATAACGGAAACTGTATTCTTAGGGATTGCTATCGATTCAAAATTGCAGTGGGGCGCGCACATTAGAACTCTTTCGGGTAGGTTAAGTTCGGCTGCATATGCAGTAAGGAAAATAAGGCAGCTAACCGATGTAGCTACAGCTAGGTTAGTATACTATGCTTATTTCCACAGTATTATGTCTTATGGCATTCTGCTGTGGGGATCAGCAGCAGACGTTGACTCAATTTTCATCCTACAAAAGAGGGCAATCCGCGCAATCTATAAAATGGGTCCTCGCGAGTCCCTCAGAGAAAAATTTAAAGAGATCGATATACTGACTCTACCTTCACTTTATATTTTGGAATGTATTTTGTATGTCCGTAAAAATCGGGGGCTTTTCAAAACTAGAAGCGACTTCCATAATTTAAATACACGCGGTAAGCACGAAATTGTAATACCCAAATTCAGATTAACGAAAACTAGCAAGTCTTTTCTTATAAACAGTATACGCTTTTATAACAAGTTGCCAAAGTCAGTTATAGAACTGACCGATGGAAGGTTCAAAAACTACATCAAACGTATCCTTATTAAAAAAGCATATTATAAAATCAAGGACTACGTTGAAGATAAAAACATTTGGCCTTAGCTCCTTCTGCGCATGCAGCTTCCCTGGTAACTTGTAAACGGCACAAATATGTGGATGTCTCTAACTATTCTCAATCTCATTTTTCTTTCCTTCTTTTAATTAGACTTTTTACAATGGTTTTCAAACATCTTTATAGCCCTTTGCTAAGAATAGTTACAGCACTGATAACAAAATTTGTGCCACATGTTAAATTTAGTCATGTAATACTTATTTTTATTTACCTTTGTATAGATTCTTTTACCGATTGTTTTGTGAATGTGTGAACATTGTAGGCCTTCTAGATGCTAGTTAACATTTGTTAACTTTTTTATAAAATATATAATCCTTTTATTTTATTTTTTTAGTTTCTTACGACTTATTGTTATAAGTCGAACTAATGCTGTAACATGGAAATATTGTAAAACCAAACCATTTTTAAAAGAGTAACCATGGAGTTTCTTGCCGGTTCTTCTCCATAGGAAACGACCAACCCGAACCGTGCACCTTTTGTCGACGTTTTATAAGTGCCCATGTAGGCCTATGTGAAATAAAAAAATTGATTTTGATTTTTTTTTT
Organism: Orthosia cruda; assembly: GCA_964057195.1. NCBI lineage: Eukaryota > Metazoa > Arthropoda > Insecta > Lepidoptera > Noctuidae > Orthosia > Orthosia cruda. Next base: position 30,856 of record CAXKVB010000033.1, on the reverse strand, counting down.
GATTTTGTCAATTAGTTCAAATTCTTTGGTGTTAGCTTGTACTAAATATGTCATGTGAGAAATCCCAAACACATTTTAGTATTAACCGGTGACCAGTTTTAGATAGTTTTCATAAAAATAAACTGATCTAAATAGACCAAATCTATTTTATGTGCACCATTTCAGTTACAGAAAATAAAATTCTAGCAGCCATCATTTTGACATTAGACATTGGGTAATGAGATGATCATTTAGAGAAGAGGTCAGTTTTTTTTTATTACTGTTGATGTTTTCTTGCAGGTTATTCTGACTTGGATATCATATTAAGTACTACAAATAGGGGCAATCCGTTTCTGAACATAGGTCGGTATCGGTTCAAACAAAATTGTACATAACCATTGAAAATCCTTCACTTGTTGTTAAACCTAAAACCGACGTCATTGATAAGGATATACATTTTATTTTGAACATAACAGTAAAGGACAAAGTTCATTACGTTATTTTATTTTTTACCTCTACTGGTTTTGAAAGCAATATCTGGAACTGTCTCCTACAAAACTGTTGTATGTTCGTCATATTGTTCTTTCTTGTTAATAAATATCTTTTTATTGTTATTTTAATGTTTTACTACTTTACCATCTTTGAATAATTGAGTGACCGATAGTAGATATTCACATTGCGTTATAGATAGAATAATGTTGCGTTGTAGATAAATATAACAACACACATATGAGGATAGTAAATCCAAGTGCACAACAAAAACTTTTTAAAAACATTTAACAATTTTAAATTCTTACTCACTAAATAAACTCAACAAATACATGTACAACACACAATACATAAACATAATACATACAGCATACTATATAACAAAAATATTCCAATTAAAAATACATACATTAATGTTGAAGTAGCATGTAATAGGAAAGTAAATAATTCAGATTCAAATAATAATAAATCTTTAAGTCAGATACAAATCTATTCAAATCAATATAAAATTAAAAACAAAACATATGTTAATAGTTTATAGTAAGTAAGAATTAAATAACTCATGACTAACTACAGCTTATCACAATTACTTAGAAATTCTTGAAATCAGTATGAGGTAAGTGGCGATACGTCAATGTCTTCTGAACTATCTTGCAAAATGTTAAATATACAAAATATATTATTCTCATATGTCTTAGTGCAGATACAAAGGACTAAGAACAGTGAATAAATAAGTGTAGTAAACATTATCTTTAGGTGTTCTATAATCATAAATAATAGAGTAAATAAAAATGCAAATTTTCATTACCTACATTCATCAGTCATGGTGAAGTAGAAGTATCATAAAAACAGTTGATCTATCTAGTCCCAATAATAGTCAAAGAGGAATTATATTTCTTATTTATTTTACATATATTATTCTTTTAGATTTTATTTTAATACTGATACTTAAATTTTCAGTAGTTGGTGATTTTTCGAAGTATTCCAATAAATTTATTCAGATATGTACGCGTAATAATGTATTTTTTTAACCCATCTTATTTGTCTTATTTGTACGAGGAGCATTATCAGCCTGCCTTTATCCCATCTTACTTGGGGTCGGCGCAACACGTTTTCGTCTTCATTTGCAATAAATGAAAATAAGTTGCAAGTAAATTTACAAAAAACAATACTATACACTAGATTCATACTTAACATAAACTACTCTTTATTTTGCAGTGACATTTGTAAAGAAAACAAACGGCAAAGAGCTTGCCGTTGTAAATGGCTATACATTCTACTGTCACTTTCGAAACCTTTCATCTAATACCTGGAGCTGCTCTTCGGGTCGAACCTGCAAAGCCTCGCTGATTCTCACTAATGATGACAGAAGGCACCCGATAAAAGCTAAGTTGGAACATACTCATCCACCTCCACATTTTGTCATTTCTAAAGGATGTTATGTCAAGCTGTGACAGGCTATTAACGGGTTTATTAGCCAAAGTCGCACTTTGTGAAATCGTCCGTTCCGGTTTTGTATTATAATTAAGGTTTTTACTATGTAACGACTTGGAATGTCAGCACTTGTTTTTCATCGTTGTAAAGGTCATCACACACACATCAGTCACGTAACCATCATGTCGTCGATTATTCACTGATTGTATGTTAATGATTGTAACGCACCGGTCGTGACACTTATGACTTGATAGACGTGTGGCCGGTGTCCTACGATCGCTACTAAACTATATTTCTTGACGTGGCTGAACAGCGACGCGCAGGTACGTGTCTGATGTATGTGCTTAAGAGGAAATGCAGTCGCAGACATCTGAGGGAATTTCCTAAGAAAAAGTAATAATTCGGGGTTGGGCTCTATCCTATTTCATCCTTCAATATTGGACCAATTTAAATGATATTCCATATACTGAAAATAAATATATATTCTGTGCCTCTATGTTTTCCTTTTTGATGATACATTATCTTTAAAAGCACTAGAACCCTCAAAAGAGGCCTCGTGTACAAATTGTCAACTATAAATGGTAAAAGGAAAAAATAGGAGCACGGTATATATTTCGGGTCCGCATTTTCTCTTAATGCCGGACACTCGGCGCGGGTTTTCCGTAATATCTGACACAATGTAGATGTCTATTTTATTAGACATTTTTTTTAAATAATTAAATGATCGTTTAATTAATTCGTTTTTATGTTTAGCTTTATTGAATTTGAATAAAATTACATGATTGAACAATTCATTTCTTTATTTATTTCTGTAAACCAATATAAGTTCTATAAAACAGTTTGCCTTACTTACATGAAAGTACGTTGAAACCTCGCTAACAGTTTGCTAACTTGCATCTTTTTTGCCATATTGCGAAATATTTTTGTGATGCGGTTAGAGAAGGTTTGCAATACACTTATTATTTATTTTCCAGTCAAGTTTGTAAAGAAACCGAATGGCAAAGAGCTTGTTATTGCAAATTGCTACACGTTCTACTGTCACGCACGATTTGCGGTCTACAAACATTTGGAGACGCTCTTCAGGGCGGTCCTGCAAAGCTCAGCTATTCATCACCAATGATGGGACAAGGGTCCTGGTCAAAGCGAAATTAGAACACACTCATGCACCTCCTAACTTTATTGTCAAAAACGGCATTTTTATCAAGTTGTAATGGGCAAGGAAAAAAGGCGTCAGTTTATGTGTGTATGTCTTGTATGTAATATGCAAAAGTAAAATTGATGTCTTTTTCTTTTTTTGTGTATCATTTAAAGTACTCAGCTTTCTAGTGGGCGGCGTAATTAATATTTAATTGACAAAGTTTTGAAATATTCTTAACTAGCTTTTCACAGCAGTTTCACCCTCGTGAAAATTATCCTACGGGTATATATATATATATATATATCCTTCCTAATCTAGGCCTCGGTTTATCCGTCTTTAAAATGTTATCCAAATCCATTCAAACGTTAAGATGTGATTATTAAATAAACATTCAAACATGATATATGTTTGAATGTTATAAACCAGATACCAATATTATAAACTAGCTTCTTACAGTGGTTTCCTCCATGTTCTCCTATGATTAATAGTACATTACTGCAGCGGCCAGCAAAAGAGGCATTGATGGACGAACGTGTAAATGTGGGCCGAGGCGAAGCCGAGGCACACATACGTAAGTCCATCAATGCCTAGTTGTGGCCAAGGCTTGTATAGTACTTTTCTCAAATATGCGCGGAAATTTAAACTAAGTAGTACCTAGAACTCATTTTGTCAAAATCAATGGCGAACAACAATAATTGTTCCCGCGTTAGTGTTCATTTGTTTTTTTTTTTCAATAAACAGCGTTCCATTTGCAAGCCAGTTCGAAATTTAAATAAAACCTTTGGTAAGTTACCTCCTTGGTGGCCATGCTTCGGAGAAAAAGATCGTTCCATTTTTAAATTACACTACAGATATGAGTTTACTATGGAATTTATTTGGCCGCTACACACGACAGATATGGATTTTCATACAACTTTTGCCGGCCGCTGCGCGCATGTATTTGGCCAGTACAGCAATTGCGATTTATCTCGAAGAAGGTTGTCAAAATAATGCTCAAATTTCCAAGCATGTTTGAGAAAAAGTGTATTTTATCCTAACCTAGGACATAGTCTACCCATGAGCTAAGTTTTATCCAAATCCGTTCTGTCGTTAAGACGTGAAAAGGTAACATTTTCGTAATAAATTTTCATGTTTGTTTGTTTGGCGAAAACTCAAAATTCTAGACTAAAACGTTTTTTTAATTTATACTCTTATTTGTTCGTTATTTCGTTGGTAATTGTTTTTGTTCAAAAGGTTTTTTTTGCTTGCTGTTAAGCTTTAAAACCTCAAGATTTTATAAATAAGGCTTCAGAATACTATTGATGAAATCGGTTGTGGAACCTTGAATTAAATTTATTTTACTAATAAATTTTTGGTACTTTACTTTTGGAAGAGTGTGACTGCATTTTTTACTTTTGACTGTACGTGATGCCTTGCTATCATCTTGCTGGATCAATTATTTTTTTTGACACTGCGTAAAATATTTTCATACTGTCGTTCGTACCATAACTGATGACCGTTGGGGTAGACGTGTCCTTGAGTGGAGACTATGATTTAATGCGTAAACGTAAGGTGTAACTCGTTTTTGGGGCTAAGTCACCCGCGACCGTAGGAGAGTTACCCCTATTGTTGTTACCCTACACATGGTCCCCGGGTGGTGCTAATCAGGTGACACTAACTGGTGGTAGGCTTCGGCCGAAGGCTTGCGGCCACCCACCGTGCAAAGACGTACCGCCTAGCGGCCTAGTCGTGTTCCGGTACGATGCTCGGTGTAGCCACTAGAGGAGTTGGGTAGAGATAGTTGTGCCACTGCAAGCTGACCAGTCTGACTCGCACTGTTTTGTGCGTATCTGGAGACTAGTCGCGGAGGGTAGCGGGATCCGAGGCACGGTGCGCCGCTGGCCGACCGCAGGTAGTTGGAGGCCCAAGAAGTGTACCAGCCACACACGAAAGGCTGCCCCGCCAACTGTTGAAAAATATCTGGAATGCACCATCATGCTGGTTGGCTACTGGATTGGAGGGCCCGATGGACATCGCTTAACATCAGGCGAGATAGTGTTCGAACGCGAGCCTATAAATTATAAAAAAGATAAAGCGTCGAACATCGCATGGTGGCTGGTACCAGCTGAATAAGATCTGCCGAAAATCGAGACAAATCCCGTGTGGTTGGAGAGGCCTGTGTCCAACAGTGGACTGCTATAGGCTGGGTCACAAGGGAGAGGGATACTTTGACGTAATATTTTCGCCGCATTTTTTCTATTTAAGTAGTCAAGTCTAAATAACGAAGACTTTTATTTGAACTAAGAGGAACCGGAAAACTAAAGCGCAGCTCCGAAATTGGATAATAAAACACATAATATACTATGGGTGGTTTGGAACCCTTTGAGCTTGAGTCCAACCAAAGAAAAAAGAAAAGGATAATTTAATATATGTTTTACTTTACAGGGAAATTAGTTCGGTTTCCAAATGGCAAAGAACTTGATAATCCTTTGAGTGCTAATTAGCAAACTCAATAGAAAAACAATTGTTTTAGGGAACCAAACTTCCTAGAAGACACTGAACCCCTTGAATGCTTGAGTTCATCCTCGCTACGGTCTCGCTGTCTAAATACATATTTTACCAGTTTTAAATCATTTTTATTGTATTTTTCAGTGAAATGGGCAACGAAAAATAACGGCAAAGAGCTTGCTATTGTAAATGGATACTCGTTCTATTGCCACTGGCGTCGTCAGCGCCATAACGTCTGGAGCTGTTCCAAAGGACCTCCCTGCAAGGCTCAGTTGACATTTTCCAACGGTGATGATCGGGCGCTGATTAAAGCTAAATTGGAGCACAATCATCCACCTCCCAAATTTGCTATTTGTCAAAAAAAAAATGTTTGGTTTCGCAAAGTGTAAAGTTTATAAAGGAGATAATAATTAATTTATTCTTCAGGCAAACGTCACTACTTGCTTTACAAGCCAGCAAGGACCACTGTGTACAAACTCTATTTGGAACTTAAACATAGAAACATCGCTATCATTAATAAAATCTTCCGTTCTATTTAATCACCTCTTGGTGCACTATGATGTGCATTGACATAGTCTCCACGAGGAATTACACTCTAGGCTTCCGTTTTTGCTACCGTTTTTACGCCATTTAGGGCTTAAATTTTGCCTCGGCAAGAGCTGTTCTAATACTGAAAAAGATATTTGTGTCTTACCCTTTGCATTTCTTGTCATTCCTTTCTTTACAGTTTTCATATTAGACTGTTTCTCTGATAATCATTTTTCGGGTTCCATTTTCTACATGTCACTGACTCACTCTCATAAAGAGTTTGTACAAATTTTTCTAGTAGTTTGTATGTAGCCGTTATCGTCACATAAAAACCGAAATTTGCTGTATTTTTGCATGCTTTTTTATTATCACTTATTTCAAGCTATAGATAATTTCTTGCAATAAAAATAGATGATTTTTGAGCTTACTGAAGGAAATGAAGTGAGAGTAACAATTGTATAATAATATCCAATAGGAATAGAGCAAAATATTATTGAAATGAAATATTTGTATCTAGTGATAGGTATATTCTATATACATGTAATGTAGATATCGCTTTTATCAAAGATTTGTATTTTTAATCTAATGTTGGTGTCAACAGTACTTCCTTAATAATGCAATCGTCAACTCCAAATAAAATCACATCATTTTTTATCTACGCTAAATAAACATTCAGTAGTGTTTTAAGTAAGAATAAGGTTCGCTTTCTGTCTAAGGCGATGACAGGATGACGAGGAAAATGTTGACTTATATTTTATATTTTTTTTTCTAGAATAAAGGGAATCATAATGTTGTGGTGTTGTTTTATGCATAATCATCTGTCATCAATTACATTCGTCACATTTTCTATCATGTGCTCATTTTGTAAACAAGGTATGTTGTCTATTGGTACTATAACTTGGTTAAAAAATTCTTGGTTGCGATAATAATTACCAATTTTGAAAGCACGATAATTGAAGTTAACATTGTGGTACTTTAAGCTAGCGTCAATATACTGTAAATAATCATCATAAGGTGAAAATTGGTGTTATTTCGATTCTTACAGAAACAGCATCTAATTTAGCATGAATTCACAATAAAAAATACAACAGAAGAATATTGCATCAGAAAAACACCGCTGAGAAAACCAATCACTAGCGGTGTTCTCGGCATTCTGCAAGCAGTTGTACCAGCAGCCAACTTTGCCATTAACTGTCATGATAACACCGACTACAAATGGAACAGAGTTAAAGATCTTATCCTCTCATCACGCAAAGAGAGTCAGAGCAAGGCAGCCGACACTCCGAGAATAATAATAATAATAAAAGTATTTATTTCATAAAACATGACAATTGCACTGTATACATTGTAGGTTATAAAATTTACATTTATCACATAATAAGCACAATTATACAGACTCTATCCCTTAAACTAGGTCCAGCCTGTATCTTAAGAGATAGGGTTCAGCCATATGGGTACAGTAAATATTGACAATATTGACAAGTGAAACAGTGTCGATGTTACATAATATTAAGCTAAAGTTATCCTATGAAAATAAGTGTAGGTTACTTAGTATGTTGTGTATGTATGTGAGAGTTCGTGTATGTGCATGTGCGTTTATGGTGTGTATATATGTGTGTGTATGTGCGTGCATGTTGTATGTATATGTCTGTGCACGTGCGTGCATGTTGTGTATATATGTGTGTATGTGCGTGCATGTTGTGTGTATATGTGCGTAGATTTTACGATTGTATTGTTAAGAGATGTATGCTAGAAGATTCTCCGTTGTGAGGTAGTCCTGTTGTAGTAGCCATTCTGTGATTTTGTGTTTTAGCGTGTGTCTGTTTAAATCTAGTATGTTTAATATTTTGTGTAGTTTCTTATATATATAAGCACCTATGACGTAATATTGGCGTTCGGCAAATGTAGTTTTATGTGTTACACCGGATGGGACATTTGTGCGTTTTCTTGGGTCGGATCTGGGCATGATTCTATGAGTTCTGAGGACAGACTGCAAGATGAAGAGCTGCCTAACTGTTAGTATTTTATTTTCATCATAAAGTTGTCTGGTAGGATATAGGTAGGGTTTCTTTGACATAACTTTTAGTACGGCTCTCTGAGCTCGCTCTGCCCTCAGGAAATTAGTTTTAATAGCACCACCCCATGCAGTAATGCAATATCCGATAATCGATTGACACAGTGCGAAATAAACCATTTTTAATGTGTTAATATCGGCCGATTCTCTTAGGGATTTAAAAACATATATAAGACGCATTGTCCTGCTAGTTATCATTTCTAGCTGTTTGTCCCATCGTAGACCGTCATCTATTTGCAGACCTAGATACTTTATACAGTCACTTCTAGTTAGTGTAGGACACGAACACGGTGTTGAAGAATTGCGGCAGGAGTGAGCAGTTACAATAAAGCTGTGAGGTGGCTTAGTGTTTCGTCGGATTGCGAAGGGAATGTAGCAAGATTTGTCCAAGTTTAATGTAAGTAGATTTAGGTGGAACCAGTTCATAATACTATTTAGTGCTATTTCTGCCTTAGTTTTAACCTCTTCCCAAGTAGAACCATAGATGATAATCGCAGTGTCATCAGCGTATGCGTAGATCTTGCTGTTTGGTAGCATCATCCTGCAGAGGTCATTGACATAAATTTGGAATAATGTGGGACCCAGTATGCTTCCTTGGGGCACACCGTATGTCACGATTTCCTCATTGCTGAGATACGCATCTATTTTAACCTGCTGAGAGCGGTTCTTGAGGTAATCTTTGAAAATGTCTAGTGCTATGCCACGTATCCCCAGAAGCTCCAGTTTTGAGATAAGTTTGGGAACAGAAACTGTGTCAAAAGCTTTCGACAGGTCCAGAAATATACCCATACACTTAGCTCCACTATCTAGTTTTCTTGCTACGAATTGTGTGAGATCCAGCACAGCATCCTCCGTCGAAACCCCAGACTTGAAGCCATACTGGTTCTCAGCTATAGTACTGTGTTTGTGTAAAAAACCCCTAAGTTGTCGGTTAAGAATCTTTTCAATAATTTTTGAAAGGGAAGGGAGGATGGAAATTGGCCTGTAATTGCTGACACAGGTTCTGTTCCCGCTCTTATATATTGGATGGACTATAGCTTTTTTGAGTCCGTCGGGAAACGTTCCTGATTGCAAGCTAAGATTGCATATGTAGGTGATTGAATAACGGAATTAAAATTGGAAAAAAAATTGATAGAAAGGTATGGATAACGGAATTAGTAGGGACTCTTTCCAGTCAGTACACCAGTTTCAATGCCAGTTTTCCAGACTTGATTGCACAGGTCAAGCATTATCTTTATCCCTAGACCCCTTAGGTGCTTAAGTTCTTCAGCAAAAATGTTGTCTCTACCGGCTGGTTTGTTTGACTTAAGCTTGTGCAGTGCACTTCGGATTTCAGATTCGAGGATTTCGGGTTCCATGCGTTGCCTGTCTGCAATCGAGTTACTTGGAGCTCGTGCTGCAGAGTCAGCATATAGGTTTTGCACAGTATGATCTCCATCTTTTTAGAAAGAGATGCCTTGTCTGAAATTTTTGCGCATGGTTTTCTATATCCTGACAAACTGAATTTAGGTAGTCATTATAGTCCCTGCGGCACAGACGTTGAACCTTTGCCAACATTTCCCGGTACAAGCTTGGATTCAGTGTTGCCCTTGAGTAGTTCCTTTCGTTCTCTGATGGTCTTCCATGTTTCTTCAAACAGCATTTGAGTCCGGCAGTTGAGTGTGTCATGCTCTCTCTAATGCCTCTCTGATGGTGGCACATGTGTTGGATCATTCGGTTCCCTTCATGATGGTTGAGCTGAGTGGTGCCGATCCATGTGTCATGTTCGTGAACGGGCGCCGTCAGTTGGGATTGGTCATATCTTAGCTGCCTCCGCATGTTTTTAATTACCTATTTATTGTATTTTTAATTGTTTGTTTTACTCTAGACGCTTTTAAGTGCGTTTTTTTTTTTTTTTACATCGTTCTCACATATATGTATTTTTCCTACAAGATTATTGTAACCAAATACTTGTAAAACACATTTATGTTTTTTTAAAAGAGTAAGTTTGGAGTTTCTTGTCCGTTCTTCTCTATAACAAGCTACATTTCCGAATGGACGGTAGAATCAATTATTATTACATTTATTTTTTATTTTTGACGTTCGAAAGTGCCGCTTAATGGCCTAATTGAATAAAGAAATTTTGATTTTGATTTTGATTTGTATGTTTTTATGATTAATTCATGACCCATCCTAAGCGTACTTTACTTAAGGCATTCTAATGCAATTAGGTAGTTTAATTATATATTTCCTTAACAACAAAAATGTTATCGCATCGTTGTTATGTTTAATAAGAAACTGACAATTAGTTTATCCATCTCGCTAACATTTCAATAACATGCCACCATTTTGACGTTTTGTTATTTGGCATTTTTCTTTAATTTATAAATAAGGATCTGTAACCGAAATAGTTCGTTTATGGTTTGGAAACAAAATATTATTATTTACGTTTAAGTAAACCATACCATATATAATATAACATAACCATATATATATATATATGTACTTATGTATGTATGATGTATATTTATGTTTGTTTTGTTATTCTTCTAAAATTGTTCACTAAACTACTTCGCTTCTATCTTTTGTATACTCTTTCTATCACTCTAAGGTTTGCTGGTACAAAACTTTACTTTGAGTTAAGCTCGCCTTTGTACATCAACTTTATAATCGAACTATGTTTAATTGTTTAATGTCATTTCGTTCATTTCTGTTTGCTAAAAAATCTACTTTTAAATAAATAAAAACATCTATTACAATGAGCACAATTCTCAAAATAGCACGTCCTTAACATAGTTTTTATATTATACTAAGTTCTGGCAGTGGCTTCGCCTGCGTGAAGTAAGTTGCCGGAGTCTGTGTTTCCCGATAGCTACAATCTAGGGGTCTTTAAGTCAAGAGTGAATGGGTTTTTTCTAGGCAAGCGTGCTTCACCGTCGACCACATCATCGCTTTCCATCAGGTGAGATAGTGGTCAAGCGCGAGCCTATTGATAATAAAAAAAAAAAAAAAAAGTTGACCCACGGGGATATTTATCCGAGATAAAAAGTAGCCTATGTGCTAATCATGGATCATCAACATGCATCCATCCATCCAAACTTTCGCATTTATAATATTATAAGTAAGATATGATAATACGGTAAAACGTCTTAAATGCATCATGAGTAGTAAAATAAAAAAAAAAAAAATGAAGTTTTCAATTGAATTATGGGCTAAATGGGGCAAGAATTAACATATTTGAGTACCTTCACCTCTGAGAAACTCCGATTTCTGAATTGATATTTTAAGTTAAGAGCCAAACTCTACTTTAATGCTATAACTTGTCAAATTCTCAATTCAGTAACTAAGAGTTAAATAAGTATTTCAATAAAATTCTAAACCCCGTTCTGATTTGAAGTTTAAATAATTAAATTTATTACACAAATATTGTCGATATCGAATCTATATTTAAATGGTGTTTTTAACCCCCAACGGAAAAAGAGGGGTGTTATAAGTTTGACGTGTGTACCTGTGTGTTTGGTTATTTGTGTATCTGTGTGTGGCATCATAGCTCCTAAACGGATGAACCAATTTTGATTTGGTTTATTTTTGTTTGAAAGGTTGAAGTCACCTTCTCTCTCGAGAGAGTGTTATAGCTATGTTTGTTGAAAATCGGTTCAGCCGTTCAAAAGTTATCGGCGTTTTACTGTTTGAATCGGGGTGTTTTCGCAAGTTATTGTGTCATAATTACGTATTCAATAGATTGTCGATCGAAGCGTGTCTACTAGAGACATTATGTAGCATGAAATAAAAAAGAGTCGGGGTTTCTTAAATTTTACTTGTTACTTCAGTGGTTATTGTAGTAAAAGTTAATGGATAAGATCTTATTTCTTAGAATTTGAATAAACTAATTATTTTTAATAAAATAAAATGTTTTCCCTTGCCTTACCTTACCTTATTTTTACCTGGAATGGAAATGCCTAGAAGTACATACATGGAACTTATAGATGATGTTCTTCAGAACGGCAGGGTGCATAGTACTCATAACCGGCTTGAGTATAGGATTAGAATATATAAACTTAAACGAAGCAAAAGCAATATGTAAGAATCATAGCAGGTGGTGTTCAGTAGTTTCTGCCTACCGCTATGCAAAAAAGGCGTGGGTGAACGTGTATTTTTTTCGAGACTTGAAACAAACTTTTAATTTCAGACTACAAATACATAAGATCGAGAGCGGGCAAGCCGTTGATATTATACAAGGAATATACTTTCTGGCATCAAAGACATTTCCAGATAAATGGGACCCATCATTGGCTGTGTACCGCTAGTAGCAGAAAGCACTGCAAGGCTAAGCTTGTGCTGGATAACTACGGTAATATTTTATCTGGCAACTGCTATCATAATCATGTACCACCCAAATATTATGTGTTCAATGGAACATAATGTTAAGGTTAATGTATGTTATGTTTATAGTATCTTTGTTAACGGAGCCGAAGCGAAGCGACGCGTCGGTTTAAAAATAAAGTCACCTATCTCTACCACTTGCACATATTCCTATCAAGCTTCGTATTCACTAGGCAACATTGGACGTGCGACATGATGCACAACATGTTGTTGTCTTTAAGATAACAAAAGACGCGCGAATTCGCGCATATCCGATAGAATTGTGTGCATGAACATTTATATAGGCGAGTCTTATATATAATACATGTGTATTACATAAAAGAGTTGCCTGGCAGAATAATAAGTTCTTAATTGAATATTAAAAATAAATAAGTGGTTAAAGTTATTATTTATGATGTTTTATTTTATTTAAAACACCATGATCAGATATTTGTGATAGAAAACCTACCTACTTAGATGATATATAGGTATTTTCTTATCGCCATCTCTGGATTAGTTCTTATTTATACTTACGGGTATTTTTACCCTCTGAAAGATGAAGTCATAACCACCTAGTATGACATTTTACCACCTTTTTAAATACCATTTTTTACAGGTTTCCAATACATAACATCGAGAAAAGGACACCCTTTAATGCTGTATGGTGGCTACTCCTACTACCGCCATCGTATAACAAAGAACAATGTCCACTGGAAGTGTTCATCACGCCTAAGTAAAACCTGTAAAGCTAGGATCACACTGGACACTAACGGCTATATTGTAGACGTCATTCATGACCATAGCCACCCCAAACCAACATTTCATTTTTGTAACGGAGAATATATTAGAATTTAAAGAAATCATGCCTTTTATTGTATTACCTAAGGAATCGTGATGTTTCTGTATTTGTCAATCCCATACATTTTGACCATTCATTTTTTCTACAGCCTCATATTTCCACCAGTTGCCACTATACTTCGGAATAAAGCACCGTAGGTCCGTAACTGGACCAGTTCATTAATTATATTTTGGGTAAGATTAAACAGCGGTGATACAATTTTAGGTTGGTTTACAATAAAATATGTTATACATATTTATTATCTATCTACTTTACTTTTATTTTGAAATGTTTGTGCAGTTATACAATAACAAGAACTTAAACTTTGGGTTTTTTGTGCTTGCTTCAATGTTTCATTTTTATACGTCGAAATCAACCAGAGGCTATAAACAAAGTGTAATTCTATCCACAATGGTAATGGTCGAAATAAAACACTTGACATCTCAATAGCGCTAAACATTCCCATACATTTTTTACAGATTTCCCATGTATTTTCAGATATCCAGTTCATAAACTCGAGCAGAGGCAAGAAGTTAATTCTGCACAGAGAGTACACATATAGCTTCATTACTAGCAATTCCACAAAAACATTAAGCTACTGGTCATGCTCGAGGAGGTCCGCAAAACAAACTGCAAGGCAAAAATAGTAGTTGATACTAATAATGAAATTATATCGGGCAACCTAGACCATACCCATCCACCGCCTGAATTCATTGTCACTAATGGTCAGTAAATCAGAATGTAAAACATTGAGAATAAATAAATAGCGTCGTTTGTTTTTGACCGACTTCAAAAAAAGGAGGAGGTTCCCAATTCGTCTAAGTCTATGTTTTTTAAATTATGTTGGAGTACTTGATTTTAATAGTGTTACCTTTAACTACATACTTCTAATCACGCCAACCCTAATACAATATTTAGTTTCAACATGCTTGACTTTGGTTGAGTTTATTTTTGTCTCTAGAATCAGCCACTTTTTTACTTTAAGTTGAGTAAGACTAAGAGGGTAAGATACCTAGGGGTTTAATAAGATGTAAAAATTACCTGGCAACCGCATATGACATGGTTTCGACAGTACTTCCAAAACTAGGTGTAATCTTTTACTACATAATTCTAACCACCATTTGTCCATCAATAATGGATAATATTTCAGCAATTAGAAATAAACATTTGAGATGTGATTTATTGTCTTTATTTTAATATTATATTATTCAGTTTATTCTTTAAATTCTGTGTATTTAACATTGAATTATGTGTTTTGAGTTACTTTTTTTCTGTTAATTGCATACCAAGGTTTCTTCTGACCGAGATCACAAATTCGCAAGTTTTTATAATAAATTATATTAATACCTTCTGTTTTACCGTTTGGAATTTGCACGTTCAAAGTATGAATTTGCATTCATACTTAGAAATAGTTTTTTTTACTGACATAAAATATATTATTATATTATTTTTTTCAGATATCAAGTTCATAAACTCGATGAGAGGCAAGCCGTTAATTCTGCATAGAGGTTACACATACAGCAAATGCCATTCCACAAAAATATCTACTCACTGGTCATGCTCAAAGAAATCCGTAAAAACGTATTGCAAGGCAAAAATAGTACTTGATGATGATGGCAACATTATATCTGTTAACCTAGAGCATACTCATTCACCATCTAAATATATCTTCTATAATGGACAGTATATCAAAGTGTAAAATACTTAGAAAACCTCTATGGTATCGTTTGTTTTTTACAGACTTCAAAAAATGAGGCGATTGTCAATTTGCCTGAATGTTTGTTTTTAAATTATGTTAGTATATTTTTCATATTTAAGTGTTATCTTTTACGATATACTTCTAATCACCCCAACTATCCATCAGTATTGGACAATATTAAAGCATTTTTAAAGAAACAATTGAAATGTTATTGTCTTAATTTTAATAATTATATAATCTATAATTTCACAATAAATGTAATTAAAATCTAATAATGTTTTTATATTCATTACTCATTCAACACATCCTTTTTTTCTTTTTTTCTATATATTTTATTTTATATTCCTGTTTATTTATTTATATATGCTTTATTGTAGATACACTAAGTTAAAACATAGAAAATGAAACTTAAAACTAAAATATATACAATGGGCGGCCTTATCGCTTACCACGATCTCTTCCAGGCAACCTGGTTTGCTGTTGTGTTGTGGTTGTGTTAAATAAATGTTATTCTATTCGACTTTAAAGTTTTGTAGACTTCACATGCTCTGTGCGTTTATAAATAAAATATTTTGATACTTACAAGTGTTTGAACATGTGGTTGAATTCGCATTCGATTTCATTCATTCTTTGAAATCAGCGTTTTTGTTTGACAATAAAATTCAGGTTGCTTGAATAATGTATATTACATAAACTAAAATATATTTACCTAAACTACAATGGTACAACAACCATTTTCAGACATCATGTTCATTTGTTCGAACAGAGGAAATCCGTAAATTCTGCAGACATATAGCAAATGCTATACCACAAATGTATCTACTCACTGGGCATGCTCAAAGAAGTCCGTAAAAACGTATTGCAAGGGCAAAATAATAGTTGGTGATCATGGCAATACTTTATCTAGTAAGCTAGAACACCCACCACCTAAATTTAACATAATAATTGAGTCTATTTCAGAATTTAATATACTTATTTTTTGACAACGTTTGTACTTTAAAATACTTCAAAACAATGCTACGAAAATAACTATACTGCAAAAAATTATTGGATCCCATGAACTTTTTTTCTTACTAGTAAGTACCAATATTTTTTTCAGTCTAAGTCTCATGATTCATTTTATTACTTGTAACCCCACCTGTCCTTGATTCGAGTACCATCTTAATACGTCACCTGGTAATGAATTGTATTTGTTGTTGTTATGTATTTTTTTAATTATTTTAATACTATATACTATACTATACTACTACTATATAGTATAGTATAATAGTAGTAGTATAGTATTATATATATTATATATAGTATACTATACTATATTTAATACTAATATTATACAAACTATAGTCATTTATAATAAAACTTACCAAATAATTACCAATATAAAGAACGAAATATTTATCTTTTTCCAGAAATCAATTTTATAAATTCAAGGAGAGGCAAGCAGTTGATTCTACATAAAGAGTACACATACTGTTTCACGAAATACTTTACCAGAAAAAAAGCTACCTACTGGCAATGCTCAGGGCGAACGTCAAACCAATGCAGGGCGAAAATAGTTATTGATAATCATGGTAAAATTATATCTGGTAACCTAGAGCATAGCCATCTACCACCTAAATTCATCATTCGTAATGGACAATATTTTAGAATTTAAATAAGTACTCAAATCTTATGGTCAACTAAAAAATAAGACTAATAAATGTATAAAAAAGAGAAGAGAGAAAGGGGCTCATTGCGCATGAAAATATTCTTCCACATTGATGTCATTGGAAAAAGTGCCCATAACGCTGGTTGCATCGCCACGGTGCATAGAAATGCCGATTCTCTGGCCGAAGCAAAGCCCAGCCGTCTGGTTTCGTGAAGAGGTGTCTAACTTTGTACTGATGTCTCAAAAAAGTCTTGGTACTTAATTAATATGATTTTAAGAACTTGATAATTTAGTTAGAGATATCTGTTTAAATCAAATAATTATGTAGGTTATTTTCAAAAAACCTTAATGTGTTATTAAGAGGAAATATTAAATATTTTTTGAATAAATAATAATGTTTTTTTTTATATTTTGGTTTATATCTAGATGGGGTAGGCTCTCTTTATTTCTCGGCGCCAAGACGTTTTGTCTAGAGTTGCCGGGTCAGGTAATTTCTCCTTCTTGAGAAGCTTCGTTATACTGGGCCACCAAGTCAAATGAGGTGTATTGATGTCCTTGTAATCTATACTAATATTATTAAGAGGTAAAGTTTGTTTGTAGAAAGTAATCTCTGGAACTACTGAACAATTTTGAAATCCCGATGCATTCATCGGGATTTAATCGATTCAATCGTTATTTTTCGGGATCATTATCCCGAAAAATAACGATTCATGCGGAGTGGGCCACAGGAGAGAAGCCACTGAAAAAAAAACTGGTCTACACTACAATAATATATATTTGAAATTTAACGAAAGAGGCAAGTTTTGATTGTTTGTAACAGATAAACTCAAAAACTACATAACCGATTTTAGAATTCCTACACCTATGGCAATTACATTGTTGGCAATAAAAATATTACTTCTTTCTTTTCTTTTCTTTAAAAATAAGTTTCAAATTCTATTATCTCTTTATAATTTTTTTTGACAAAAATACCATTCACATTTCTTTTAAAGATAGATTTTTAATAAATCTTTGCTTTATTTCAGATTTCAAGTACATTAATTCGAATAGAGGCAAGAGGTTAATTCTGCATAAAGAGTACACTTACAGTCTCACTAATTACTCAGCTACCAAAAATACTACCTACTGGCAATGCACAGGATGCTCCAGAAAAAAGTGCAAAGCGAAAATAGTAGTAGATGTTTATGAAACAATTATATCTAGTAACCTATATCATAATCATCCACCTCCACGATTTTTTGTAAAAGATGGCCATTATATCAGAATTTGAAACGGAAACGCTTCAAATGTCACTATCTTAATATTGCTATATTATTTTATTGTATTTCAGAATGTATTTGGAAAATTAAAGTATGTTTTAGTTTTGTGTAAAATTGCTTGTGTTTAATTACATAAGTATCTTATAAATAAACGTTGAGTTCTGTGTTATGTTCTATTATTTTAAGAAAATGGTATAAATATTACTTGCCTGTTTGAAGTTTTTTGGAGCTAATATTATTTGCCTTCAATAGTAATATACATTTTAATATCAGACAATTTCCTTTCATATATAAACTATAATTGGAATTTAGTTTTGTTTTATTTCAGATGTAAAATACATTACTTCAAAGTAAGGGAAGCAGTTGCTTATGCACAAAGAGTACACTTATAGCTTAACGATTTTTTCTTCTGTCAAAAAAACTACCTACTGGCAGTGCACAGCGCGAACAAGCAGCATGTGTAAAGCAAAACTAATAGTAGATGATTGTGGTAAAAACATCTGGTAACCAAGACCACACTCAACCACCGCCACGATATTTCGTCAAAAATGGAAAATATATAAAAACAAATATAAATAAACTGTTCAATATATCTTTTACAACAATCACAATTTTTCATATATTTATTTATTATTTTATTTATTTCACTGCAAAGCAAAGGCCTCTATTTTATTATTTTTGACATTAGTTTGTATAACTTCTCAATTTTATCTGAGTTGTCTGTAGATAAAGTCTGTCATTAAGTAATCTATCTATTTTTGTCTTCATCATTTTAACTTTATGATATGAAAGTAGATATAGTGTGAATAGACTATTTGATGTCAATTTTACGTTAATTACATTACTTTAACCGTTTTAAAATACATGTAATCCTAATATAATCCTTTCGATTTCAGTATTTTAGTGTATTTCATTTCAATAGCTATATACTCGTAGATTGGCTTGACGTGACAGTTTTATCCATACTAATATACTCCATAATAGACAACGTCACGGGTTCGATTCCCGCACGGAAGAAATATGTGGCTTACAGATAGTTATTTCGGATCTGGGTGTATGTGAGTTTAAATGTTTGTAAACGCACCCACGATACAGGAAGACATTCCTAGTGTGGAGAAAAAATTAAATGCGGAAGTACCACTGTATGCCTATCTACCTGTTTGTTACGTCATAACGTTACGATTTACTTCACACTAGGTTAGACCATATCCGGGAGCATGTTTCATTGTGATGATTTTCGACATCCACGCGGGGAAGCCGCTACGCTGGCAAAACCTAGTACTGATTTTAAAATCATTATTTTTTGTGTCTTAATGATTTTCCTTTGTTTCAGGTTTCCAGTACATCAATTCTAAGAAAGGCAAACCGCTAATTTTGTATAAAAAGTATTCTTACTGCTTTGTTAAATACACGTCTAGCAAAAAAACAACTTACTGGGTATGCTCCAGCCGTACCACAAAATCATGCAAGGCTAAAATAGTCTTAAACAGTCATGGTGAAGTAATACCTGGTGCGCAGGAACATACCCATCCTCCACCCACATTCGTCATCACTAATGGTAATTATATTAGAATTTAAAATAAAATGACTTATAGTAACACCAAGATACAGGCAATGCCTAGTTTGGGGTTCATTGTGGTATCAAATTTATTTTATTCCATAGTGTAAATGGTTTGCATGTTTTTGTCTATAAATAGGTATTATACCTTTACTGAGTAAAAGGTAATATCAGCCTTTTTACTGTCCCACTTCAGGGTTCATTTGTAAAATCGCACAACCTTCACTGAAAACAAAATTGGGGGTACATATTCGCGAGCTGGTTGACTAAAATTATAAATATCCTCCGACTGCACAGCATGATTTTCTTCTTGTTTACATATTTGCAGTCAGGTTTTTTGATATTATTGACCTTTTTAATTACAACTTTTAAGTTTCCTATACTTTTTTTTCGAATGACTTGTAAGCATCGCTCCATTTGGAAGAATAAAAAATGAAATCGCCACACGTTTGAAAGATATGAGGTAATAAATAATATTACATAAATATGTAGGGAATACTGTGTAATTGTCAGGAAAACTGTTAAACAAACCAAATGCTTCGCTTGTATTTAGGGTCACAATGTAACTGATCACGTTATGTATTGGCGAATAACGTAGGTATACGACATTCCACTAAGCACGTAGTTTGATCTACACGAACAATCCGACACTCCCACTGTATTTCTCCATAAGTACAGTTTTATCACAAATTAACAACTCAATCCCAATCTATATATATTAGTCTATGCTCAATCCAACCTGCCATATTCTTACTCCATCTTCCATTGTTCGCGCCAAAAACTAGTGCTTGGTGTTATGTCAAGTTGACATCTGTCAGTGTCTTTCGAAACCATAGCTTTCTTCAGAACGAAATCTTTAGAAGTGCTGACAGATATATTATATACATACAAGATACGCGTGAAAACATAACCCTTTTTATAAGTAGGATTCGCTGACGAAGCGGGTGTTGTGTCTTGTGGGTAACTGCCCGATGGTGATTGTCTGGCTATTGTACTCGTATCTGTTCAAATCGCGCGATGTAGGATTTGTGTGACGTCAGGCCTTTGTTTATAATTCGTGTATGACGGTACAGATACATAATATCGATTATTGATCAGTACACTTGCTCAAAGTGGATTTAGATTTTATGTCGATGTCTTTGTTTTGAATAAATAAATGTATTTTATCATTGAAAATGTATCAAGGTACCTATTGAAATAATGATGTATAATTTTTACATTAATGACTTTCCTGTATTTGTTGAAACTCACTGTTTCTCTTCGGACTGACTAATTTCTGAACAATGTTTCGCGCTTTCATCGTAATAAAATTATATAAACTTTTCGTGTCTTTTAATAACTGTTTAGATTCACTTGACGTAGACCTGTATAAAAATACAGGTTAAAAACTAACGTTCAACTTGTTAATGATTTTGCTTTGTTTCAGATTTCCAGTACATCAAATCTAAGAAAGGCAAACAGTTAATTTTGTATAGAAAGTATTGTTACTGCTTTAATAAATACGCTTCTATCAAAAAAACCACTTACTGGGTATGCTCGAGCCGTTCCGCAAAAACCTGCAAGGCGTCAATAGTCTTAGACAATCATGGTGAAATAATACCTGGTAACCTGGAACATACCCATCCACCACCCACATTTGTCATCAGTAATGGTAATTACATTAGAATTTGAAATAAAATGAATTAACGTTCCACCAAAATACAGGCAGTGCCTAGAATGGGGTGGGGCACAAGTCCACTTCCATTGTGTTATCAAGATTATTTTATTTCACTGTGTAAATTATTTCTTAATCTGTCCCACTGCAGAACTTGAACTGATCTCATGCAGAAAAGATATGATCAGTATAAAGGTGTGCAGTCCTGTAACGCTAATTGAATAGGGTCGCTTTTCCGACCAGCGAATTGTTGTATATTGCGAGTAAATGTCCGATGAAGTTGAAATCGCGTGGATAACTTCGATAGCGAAATACAAATAAATACAAATACAAATATTTATTGGAACAAAATCATAATACAATTTTTGTGTACGTTAATACTGCGTTAGTTTAGTAAGTAACTGTGTCGCAGTTATTAGCGCCCACCCCAGGAGCGAAAATCCAACTTAGTTCCAAGACAAAATTTTCGTTAGACTAAAAGTAGAAACTAGACAGACATTTATAATAACAATAAAACTAAAACTAGACATAGATATATTAATAATAGATTGGAGCAGTAAAAGAGGGTGTGTGTGTGAGTGTATGTGTGTGCGTGTGTGTGTGAGGGAGGGTTAGGAGGTGCGTGCGACTGTGAGTGTGTGCGTGTAGGAAGGGTGTATGTGAAGTATGTGCTAAGAATACAATTTAAGTTTGTATGAGGCACTCTGTTTCCTCATAAGTCAGGTTCTGGAGCCATTTTTCAATTTTCTGTTTGCACTCTCGTAAAGAGAGCGGATAGATATTTAATTTCTCATTAGTTTTGTTATAGATAACTGGACTCAAAAAGTTATAGTGTCTTCTAGCTATAACTAGATTTACGCTCTCTGTCTGGCATATTCTGTTAACTCTGCGTTTCCGAGTATTGAGATTAGGGTCATATTTAATGTCAACATGCTTACGCAATAATATACTTATAAGACATGCTTGTCTTACAGTAGGCACTTTGCAAAGAGCATACAAGTCGTGCGTGGGGAAGCGAATAGGTTTATGTGCCATAACTTTTAGAACTGCTCTTTGTGCTCTATCCAGACGAAGTAGAAGGCATTTACCAGAGCTACCCCATGCGGTAATGCAGTAAGTTATCACGGAATGTGCCAGCGCAAAATAGACAGTTTTTAACGTGTGGAAATCTGCCGATGTTCTAAGGTTTTTAAAAACAAATATTAATTTTCTGACACGTGACACCAATAACTCAATCTGCTCACTCCAGGTCATAGTGCTATCTATAATGACCCCCAAATATTTAATTTCATTAGTTCGCGTAATTGTAGCACAATTGCAGGTTGCAGTTGTTTTCGAGAGGCATTTGTGAGCAGTAAGTGTGAAGGAGGAATCAGGTTGTGATAAGAGCCGTGGTGCAAACGTTATGAATTTAGTTTTTTCTAAATTCAGGGTGAGCAAGTTGTTATTTAACCAATTCATAACATCCCGTAAGGCAGATTCTGCATGAAAACGCACATCTGCCCAGTCACTTCCATGAACTACTAAAACTGTGTCATCCGCGTATGTTATGATTTTACAATTTGTTAGAGACAGTCTACAGAGTCTATTTATATAAATAAGGAAGAGGGTAGGCCCCAGGACACTGCCCTGAGGAACTCCGTAGGTGAGAAACTGTTCCTCACTTGTGAGGTTACCAATTTTTACAACCTGAGAGCGGTTACTAAGGTAGCTTTTGAAAATGTCCAGTGGCAAACCCCTCACTCCAATCCGAGATAATCCCGCGAGCAAAATAGGAACAGAGACAGTGTCAAATGCCTTTGAGAGGTCTAGAAAAACAGCTATTGTTTTAAGCTTATGATTCAAATTATTTGCTATAGATCCAGTTAAATCAAGTACAGCATCTTCTGTGCTTTTACCAGACCGAAATCCGTGACCGTGAACCGAAATGTTCGATTTGTGTGAAATCAGCACCCAAATTGTATAAGTTCGGTATACTTTCCATGTATTCATTGGTTCATAATGTTCAAAAATAAAACATGCAATGAATACTGTTCAGTTACGAAAATAAGTTAGAGTAAATTGCTTATTAGTCATATATTAAATATAGTATATTTAATCTGCATTAACTTGAAAATATATTACCATATATACAATTGAATATTATAAAAAATAAACCTATATTCAAATACTATAATATATAGTAGAGGGAAAAGGGCTCATTGTACGTCAAAAACTTCACATCGATGTCAATGGGAAACGTGCCCAGAACGCTGGCAGCATTTCCACGTTGAATGGCAATGCTGATTCTCTGGCCTAGAAAAAGGCCAGTCCTCTGGTCACGTGAAGAGTCGACGAGCTTTGTGCTAATTTCTCGAAAAACTTGATGCGCACTCGGACCCCATGGACCTTATGTTTCTAACCCAAACGGCTCAAACATATAACTTCCAGTAAGGTTGTTATATTTGCGCCGTTTGAGGTTTTCTGCACCGGCAGCAGCCACCCCAGCACAGCCCGCCGTGCTAAGAAGATGGGATGGCGCAAGGGTATCGACACACGTTGCATCCCACACCAAAGGCCTACCCACTTTCCAAGGCATTATGGTAATTCCGTCTGGTCTTTACCCATCGTCGAGTGCTAAGCCATTGGGTTCTAAAACAGCTGACACTGGTGACAAGAGCCCGACGTATGATGTCATTAATGCTGGCGTGCCGTGCTGTCCGGCCAGCGCTCCTACTGCAGGATAGGCCATGGTGACCGAGGCGGTCGACTGCTTCGACTAGTCTATTAGGCTAGGTTGTAATTTATTATTAAGAATCTAATTGTGAAGGTGTAGTTCCTATTTACCCTACAATGTCGCCAACAAAGATAAAAAATAATTGTTAATGATTTGCAGGTTCAAATAATAAGTTAGAGTAACATTGCTTATTAGTCTATTAAGGCTAGATTGTAATTTATTATTAAGAACCTAAATTACGAAAATGAAAGGGACGAAGTCTGCTTCGTGCTGTTAAAACAGATATAAAATTAGGGAGCAGGTTTATTTTTTACAAACTTTGTTGTTCTCGTGTTTACAAGTATGTTTGTTCGAGTAGAATCTTGCAACTGAATTTTAAAACAGAGTTATTCTCAACCTATTCAGCTGAAATTTTGCTTACTTGTTTAGTTTGTATAACAATGCATGATTAGCTTAGTGTCGTCATTCTAAATCCAATATGGTAGATCGCCCAAAATGGCGGACTTTTATTTAAATGCTCTAAAAAGAAAAATATAAACTAGAAATTAAATAAAATCTCAAAATTTTCACTTCACAAACATTCATAGGATATAACAGTTTGCCGCGAGATTTACCTGAGTAGATAAATACGAATACAATATGTAACTTGTTCTTGACATAATAATTTTGTAATTCTAAGATAATAATACGTTTTTTATAAACTGACTGACTGACTTACTGTTTGTTCAGACAGTTCGATTTCTGGACATTGTTTCTCGCTTTTATTGTAATAAAATTCTATAAACTTGTCGTATCTTTCAATAACTGTTTGGAATTTAATATACAGAATCATAAATGCATTTACAATATAGGCGGATGATGATAATCAACTCCAGATTTTAATATTTGCAACAAAATTGAACTATAACATATAATGACTAATAAATAACATAATTATACAAACTATACTATATACAAGCGCGTATAAAAAGGGAAGACGGAAAAGGGCTCATTGCGCATCAAAATATTTGTTGACACTCGTCTGAGTCTAGATTTGCTATTGTAACGTTTGTATATGGATATATAATATTACTTTCACCTTAATAATGATTTTGTTTTGTTTCAGATTTCAAGTACATCAAAACAAAGCAAGGCCAACGTTCAATTGTTTTGTATAAAAAGTATTCTTACTGCTTTAATTACGCTTCTACCAAAAAATCAACTTACTGGGTATGCTCCAGCCGCACCACAAAAACCTGCAAAGCGACTTTAGTCTTAACCGAAAATGGTCAAACAATACCTAGTTACCAAGAACACACGCATCCACCACCCACATTTGTCATCCGTAATGGTTTTTACGTTAGAGTTAATTAAAATAAAATGAATCATCCCCTTCCCTTCTTCTTTTATAAAGTACTATAGCTTTTGCCCGCGGCTTCGCATGGCTTAATTTTTTTTTTCTAGATAATATTTATCCTGTACCCTTTTATGTACTCCTCAGAAGTGTTTTGTTTTTTATGCGCTTTATTAAATTTAATATCATGTTTGTATGTTCATATCTTATGCGTTGATATAATAATCATCCGATATCCATAAATCTTTGTCAATTTATTGTTTGGACTTGCGCGAAGCATTATTGTTTGCAAATGTTTGTTTTGTTCTGTGCACGAAGGTTATAGGCATAGTACAATTAATTTTCACATGCGTATGCGTGCTATGCAAAAAAATAAGTTACAAACAAACATAATTTTGCAAACAACAATCCTTCGTGCAAGTGCACACAATAAGTTGACAAATATTTATAGTGTAAGCAATAACTATTATTTCACCTGCGACAGCAACGCGTCAGGTACCAGTCAGTTAATTATAATATCATACCAGCCTATTTACCATCCCACTGCAGGACTAAACCTTATCTCAATCAGATGTGGCAAGATGAGCATTGACCTGGCTTGCTGAACGCGTGTGGCCGAATGTAGACCTAAAATAAATTCATTCGTACATACCTACATTATTTCATCTTCGTTACATCTACAATTATAGGATTGCGGCCAATGCAATAAATGTACGTATCCTGAAATAAACAACTATTAATACTAATTGTATATTCTTATCTATAACTAATCGAATCTTAAGATCTATAACTATTTATAAACAATGCATTGTTTTGTGAATTCAGTCAAAGTATAGCTTTAATATAGGTTTTTCTGTGTTTATAATTTCGAATCAAGTTAAATTGATATCGGCGATTGCGCGAAAATCGAATTTACAGTTACAGCTTATTATCGATTGATATTAATGTCCTCAACTAGTGATTTCTTTTTGCAATAAATTTTGCCAATTAACAAGATTTTATGACAAAATTATTTATAACTTTCTTTTGTATTTTTCCTGTTATGTGACGTTATTCAATGTGTGATTATTTTTTATGTAGGTACTATTTAGGCTAATAAACTTGTATACTTAAAATGTCGTCTTTTAATATGTGGTTAGATTGTCTCAATGTAATTTTTTTAATTCAGATATGGTACTTTTGAAATTTATGTATGTAAACTAACGTCATTGTATGGAAATTACTAAAGATTTTATGTAAGTTTTGTCATTAGTGCAAGATTGTGAATTTGTGTACGAGTATTGCGGATAAAACAATGGTAATTTCTATTGTGTCTGCTAATTGACACTTGAGCTCATAACGGAGTAAGTGTTTTTGTCTATATAGCGGAATGTGAGTGGGAATTGGAGACGTTTTGCAAGACTGACTGTTCTAATTTTGTCCCCAGCTTGCGGAAACGCCCTTATCTCGCAGACATAATTTTGTGTAGATAGTCCAGTCCAGCTCGCAATTTGTTTTGATAATAAATTATAGCATATGTTACTCCGGGTTAATTTCGCTTTCAATATGTGAAATAATAAAGCCTACTTTATATTCATTATCATCATCATCGTCGAATCAGCCGAAAGACGTCCTCTGCTGGACATAGGCCTCCCCCAAGCGTCGCCACTTTGATTGGTCCCGTGCGTCTCGCAACCAGCAGATCCCCGCAACCTTCACCAGGTCATCGGTTCAACTGGTGAGAGGCCTTCCAACGCAACGTCGTCCGGTTCGTGGTCGCCACTCCAGAACCTTTCTTTATACTTTATAGTGATACTTCAGAATCTTACTCTGATGTATTTGTTATATTACTGTGAAAGAGTATCAAACAATGTACCTAAAATGTTTATGTTTAAATTTAGACATCAGATACTTTTCGAACTCATAGAACCTTTGCTTTATTTCAGATTTTAAGTTCATCAAATCGACGAAAGGCAAGGAGTTAATTCTGTACAAAGATCACACATACCGCATCGGTTACCGCTCTTATATCAGAAAAACTACCTACTGTGAATGTACCGTCAAAAAATGCAAGGCGAAACTTGTTGTGGGTGAAAATGGCAATATTATATCTACGAGTAGTATCCTGGAACACTGCCATCTCTCACGCCAGTACTTATTCAGCAAGTGAATAAAAAGATGATATGTACACATTTAAGTAACGTATGACGAGACTATTCTCTTTTTGTTTTTCTATATTTTATTTACCTACATGCGTTTGCCACTGCAGGGTTGTAGCGTAACGTAAGCTCCGGAGAGCTAACAGAGAGAGCACGTTAGTAAAAATAAAAGGTAATATAAATTAAAACTAATAAAAAGGATAAAGATAATAAAACTGTGGTCCGGCTTCGCACGACGTGGGCAGCTAACCAGGCAGGAAGACGTGGTAGGCCCTGGGTAGGCAGATGAGCAGGCAGGAAGACGTGGTAGGCCCTGGGTAGGCAGATGAGCAGGCACCACGACGGCAATCGGATAGGCAGGCTGTAGAGTAGGGCAGGTAGACGTGGCACGGTGTGATCGGACGGGCAGGATGACGTCGTAGGCCCTGGCTTGATTTATATGGCATATGACATCTGCCTAGATGTCATGTCAGATGAAAATGTCACAGTAGAAAAATATTGCAAGAATTACAAATTAACAATATAATTTAAGTTTCAGATATTAAAACAATCAGAAATAATTAAAAATAAGCTTTTCAGGTACAAACAGTATGAAAGAAAACAAAAATGAATTACAAAAGTTGATAAAATATCAAAATATATGAAGGTATGGTTTGTATGGTGTTATGAATTGTAAATAGAGTTAAAAATGTGGATCTGTAAATCAGAACACCACAGGGTGTCAACTAAAAACAGCGCTGTGTGTTTAACACCCAGCAAATGCTGATTTAGCAAACCTTTTCGTATGCATGCGCGGTGTAAAACGTTAATTTATTACATAATTTTTTTAAATTTGTGTTGTTTTTTTTTAGTTTTGATATTATTTGTTCTTTATTTTCTTTATATTCTATTTTATTGTTATTCTATAGCTTGTCATTTTTGATATTTTGCGTGCCGTGCTGTTTCGATACCTTTTTACTTCTTTCTTTTCTGGTATTTTTTTTCCTGGTAAGCTTTAGTTTATTTTTTGTAATAAGTATCTGTTGTTATTTTCTCTTCTATCAAATCCCTGAAGATTCCTTTGAGAGTTTTATTGAAGTCAGTCGGTTGGTTGTTATTTAGCTCTTTTCTCCGTTTCGCCGAGTATAATCGAATAGTTGTGCACGATTACAATAAAATTGATCGCCCAGGATTTGCAATTTTATCTGTACTCTTTTCTTTTGGATGATTAAAAGAAAGCAGCTAATTCTGCACAAAGGGCACACTTATAGCTACACTAGTTACTCTGCTATGAAGAATACTACTTTCTGGCGTTACATTACAAGCTGATCCACAAAAAAGTGCGACGCTTCTCTGTTTGTGGACGTAAGTGGCTATATAGTAAGTAGGTGGACGCATAGGACACAGCCATCCACCATCCAAAATAAAATAAAACTGGCTAGAAAAATATTATTATTTTTCTAACAAATAGCAAAATAATCTCTAGTTAATTTGGTTTCTTCAAAGATAAAATAGAATATAAGAATGGAATTTGTAACATAGAATCTACTATACCAGCTTATGCTAGCGGCTTTGCCCGTTTGAAACTCAGAAATCATCCCAAGGAAACATATTCTCAAGATAGAAAAATACTCTAAGTCCTATTCCAAGACATAGTTTACCCGTGTGCCAAGTATTATCAAAATTCTCTGAGCTGTTATGCATACGCATAAAAGCTTAATACGAGTATGTATATAAATATAAGGATTGTATTCAACACTATTACGTTCGAGTGGAGGTCATATCGCTAACAACAATCAATAAGTTTTGTATTTTTGTCAACAAGTTGTGTGCCTATGGTTTGTGCTAAATAAATTTATTTTCTTTGTTTCTTATGTAAAAAAAAACAATTCAATGAATAAGCATACCTTATTGTTAAAATATAAAATATTGTAAAGCTAAGAGGTTTTTTTTCCAAATGATTGAATTGTATGGATTTTAAATTGGATTGATTTTGTGTTTACTTGCTCAACTACTAACTAGATAAATGTATCTTTATTTCAGATGTCAAGTACATACATACAATGCAAGGCAAGCGGTTAGCTCTACACAGAGGGTACACGTATAATTTCCAATATCAGTCTGCTACCAAAGGGACTGCTTATTGGCAATGTTCAGGAAAAACAAGAAAAAACTGCAAGGCAAAAATATTAGTTGGTAGTGATGATAAAATTATATAAGGTAGCATAAACCATAACCATGTACCACCACAATTTATCATTGATTCTTTTGGCCAATATATCAAAATATGACACCTAATCTACTAAAATATTTTTGAAACTAAACGAAGCAAACTCTTTATCGTGCGTATCGATATTTGATATTTTGAGTGTTTTGAAAAAATCTTGATAGATTGATTTATGATATTCTCGTTCTCTTTTATTAAACGAACAAGAATAACATCCATCAGCTTTTATATTTTCTTACAACTTTTATTTTTACTTGTCAATTTAAACTATGCGTTTTTGTGTGATTATGCGTCTTACCTGGCGCATTGAACTGTTTCTTGGTTTTTTCTTATTTAAGCAGTTTAATTATGAGTATATTTTGATACAATTGGGCAAACTTTGTCATTGTAGCCGAGACGAACTTTGTCATCTCATTGCGACATAGACGCCTGAGCCGACAGCAAGGCGGTTACGGAGCCGAGAGACTGCAATGACAAAATGACCACGTGTATATAATGTACCTACTTGTACGTACTTATCTACTTGTATATAATATATTTCAAATTACTAAAAACTATTACAGTAGATGTATAATAAAAATTAAAACTTTTTATTTTGTTACAAAATAATTGTGTCCTTGCCAAGTCATATTATTATGCATTATGAGTTGCTGATTTTTTCTCGAGCGGCTAAACAGTTTAATTTTAAAATTATAAGAAACAACTGTGTATTTTTGTGTATAGAATTAACATAAATATTGGTTTGCTGAAATAAACAGTTCATACATGATGTTCAATTTGTTAACCCGATTTAAATATTCACAATACTACGAGCATAAGCCCTAAATAGGCATGCTCCTGTATGCGCATGTAGAGATTTAAAAATTACGCTCAACCTGACTAAAGAAATTGAACCACGGTTGACTTAATTCTACAATAAGATTTAGTTGTGTGTACTACCACACCCCTACCCAACCCACCAGGGAATTCAGGCGTAATGTATGTTATGTAAGTGCCAGTTTTCGATGAAACGTGTTGAGAAGATTTTATTGTGTTTTACTTTGTTTGTTTTAGGTTTCCAGTACGTATATACTAGGAAAGGCAAGCAGTTACTTCTGTTCAAAGACCACACATACCACTTCAAGCACCGCTCTTCTGTGAAAAGAACTAACTATTGGCGTTGCAGCGTATCACAGTGCAAGGCGAATATACTTGTAGATGATCATGGTAACATTGCATCTGGTAACAAAGAGCAACACTGCCATGTCCCACCCAAATACATTATCCGTGGTGGACAATATATAAGAATTTAAAATTAGTAGTATTTTTTTGTAAGTTTACGAATAATACAATAGCTT